>JAOCNB020123117.1:0-10885 GCA_026546465.2 Palythoa caribaeorum | reverse complement strand
TTTTTAAATTTAATGTTCAAGAAATATTTTTTTATATAAATTACTTTATTAAAAGTATTCAATTTTTAAAAAAAGATAACAACTGTTAAAAGGCACCCTTAGAAATAGATCACTCAAAATAGTGAAAAAAGAAATTGATGTTTGCTTTTAAATCTTGTTCTATAGAAACACGTCAAGACCTATAAATTTTTTTAAAATCTGTTTACATATGTGATATAATTAAATGAGCTGTATAATTCGTGGTACAGTCTTTATCAGTACTCAATTACTGGTTACATCCGTTACTTTTCTGTGTCCATATCTAATGAAAAACAGGAAAAGGTCAAATAGTCTCAAATGATTAAACTTTGGTTTTCATCAGTTCCCTGACTTAGGGTCTGTTTACATATGAGAGGCGGGAAGAGTTTCTTCCCGGGATCAAAGTCGTCTCGGGACGAAAAATTTATTGTTTATATGATCAGTTTCATCCCGGAATACCAGGATGAAAATGATCTCCTCTCATCCAGTCTAAGGATGATCTCATCTCGCCCGGGGTGAGTTTTATCCCGCCCGCGCCTTTGCTTTTTTTTGTCTGCGTTGTTCTGCGTTGGTTTTAACCTTTGCTGTAACTAAAATTTTGTTGTTTTTGGTGACAGTGTTGCTGCAACTGCAGTCGGTACTTCTGTTTCAGGTTTTTAAGTGACGCGGCTCCGTCATCAATCTATCGTTTCCACCCGAGGTGAAAAACGAGGAGGGTTTACATGAAACTTTCATCCCGGGTTGAAATCTCATCCCTGTGCTTGTAACCGGAATGACTTCAACCAGGAATGAACTCATCCCGTTTCCAAACCATGTAAACAGTTACAAGAAAATGACCAAACATCATTCCAGGACGAAAAGTCTCGTGTAAACAGGCTCTAAGTGACGTCGCTCCGCCATCAATCTATCGTTTCCTCCCCGGGTGAAAAACGGATAGCATTTACATGAAACTTTCATCCCGAGAGAACTGTTTTCATCCCGGGTTGAAATCTCATCCCTGTGCTTGGAACCGACTTTTGCAAGATGGGTCCGCTCGTGTAACAAATCAAAACACAGAATTCGTTTCATCTTGCCCGCTTAGCGAGCCTGCCATATAATACGAAGGAATATTGTCTACAGAGTAGGCGAAAGCGAAAGTCTGTCAGTTAAGAACAGTGATAATGTAAAACAAACTAAAATGCCTCGAAATTAGTGCAAATACATGAAATTTTGCCTAACAAATTTATACTTTATACTTTATATATATTTATCATTTTCGTCGACACAATACTTGCACGCGCGGTGTCCGTTGCAACGATAGTAGAACAATAAAATGTTTGCTTGGGATCACATGAAGTGTCCGCAAATCCCTAATTGCAACTTGCAATCAGTTCCTGCATTCTGATTGGTTCACGCGCGGTCCGTCAAAATGAAAAATTCGACGTAGGTAATGGGTCTTAAAAATTCAACATGTTTATGCCTGGCGTTGTAGATCGTCCGACCAAGTTCATACTAGTACATATTAAAGTACATAGGCGAATCTTTTCTGACATCATTGCTTACATTGTACTTCATTAGCATACAACTTCAGGTGGAGAGAAAAAAAAGAATTGAGTTTAAAACTTGAGAAAGGTAAAGAAAGGTTAAGATTAGCAACCAAATTTCGGTTCTAGACTCGCACTTAAAAAGAAGAATGAAAAAGCAAAACCAATAAAACGTATAATATATAAACTTAAATTTGTTTCCTTCAATATCTGAGCAAGTACGCACTCTTCTAAAGCTGTAATTTTACTGGCTCTCGTTAACACGGACTTCCTTTGTAGGGTTGGGGTAAGAATTATTGTTTATTGTGTTTCTTTTGTTTTTTCATCCAATCCAAAAAGACTTTCTAAACAACTACGTACCGCCCCCAATATCTGTGCGCAATACACACAACACCGGGGGCAAAACCGTTAAGGGGTTTTTGCATTCTTTGTAAAATTTCCATTTGTTAACTGAACTCAACCCAGGAACAATGTATAAGATACCGTTCTCATTATTAGAACTCCACACATGAGATTTAAATTCCCGGATGTCCATAGTCAGTAACCGCTGACCCTCTGTACTATGATGCTCTAAGCATAAATGATACCCTTAAAATTTTTTTTACAGATTCAAAATCTATTCAAAATTTTGCTTTTTAATTCATATGGTGAAAATTACAACGAACAAACAAGCCCATATGTGATTTAGAACATGTTTGATCATCCTATGTAATGTAAAAATGTGTCTGTCTCTGATTTTTTTTTTAAAGAAATATAAATCTTAAATGTTTCTAGCTCTGCTCGGCTCTTCATTAGTAAAATGATTGATGTTATGTACATCTGCCAAAGCATATAATTGAGCAACAGGCTATTGTTAAAAGAGTTAGACACAGCTTATTTCTTAGTAATCGATCTTGTATTATAGCATCTTTGTCAAGCTTGATTCATTTTTTAGACTTGCGTTTTTGTCCCTTGGGAGAAGGGGAAGGGGACACAGAACAGTTCTTAGTTAATGCTACTATGCGTTTTCCTCTTCAAGCTTCCTCCACTATTTTGTTGTTTTTCAACTTGAACTGTTGTCCCTCGCCCAGGGAGTGGATTTTGAAAAATAAAATGTCAATTCCCCCCACATCCACCCCCACATCCTTCACACACACAAACAAACGAACATTGATGAATTTGTTGATAGATGCCAAACATGTTTTTTTTAAGTTTGTCGTAAATATATTTACATCATTAGTATCAATAAAGATATACGCTTTTTTAATATATATTCTACATTAAAAAATCAGTCGAAGCATAACTAACAAATGGGTTGTGAGTTAGCAGACGACAAAATTTGATGTGATGACAGTATTTGATAACGCGGCTCATTACAAAGAAGAAACTTACTTGTGGAGATGATGTTAGTTATTTGAAATACACCGGTAACTTCCCGTGTCACAGCGACCTGAAAAACCTCTGACTGCTGTCTTGCTGAGCTTTTTAATTTTAGCATCAAATGTCCTTAACATTGTTACAAAATACTGTATTAGTTACTCCCAAGCGGCCTTTCCAGAACAACGTTCTATGAGTGGAGCTGTAACGCTTATTTCCATAACAGGAAAGTACACATTTTTTTAGCAGAAACGTGATAACATGATAAACAACAAATACTGCTCAATAATTCGGCTGTTTTTCATCGATACTGATCGGATACAAAATATTTCCAAAACAAAAAAAATAAATATTTTCCTACGTTCATGTTTTGAAACCATACAAAAAGCTATTTGAACAAAACGTCAAAACTCACCCGTTGTGAAAGTCACACAAGGGTTCGATTGCATTCAAAACAAGTTCTTATAAAAATCTGCTTGGCTACTGACACAAAAATAGGTTGTTTATATTATTATTGAGAGTATTTGTTTTAAATTGCATGAAGCTATAATTTGATTGTCCTATTTATATCTTGTCTTAATGAGTATAGTAACTTCCTACCTACAGATCTCATCAGTGAGGGCACTCGAGGCGAAAACAAAAAGTAGCAACCCATTTGCACTGAAATCAAAACAACCAATTAAGCATCTCTTTTGTGACATTAATCCAAGGTCTTACACTCAGGTAAGCAAACTTAAATAAATGTTTTAAAATAGTTAAGGTAAGAAAACTATATGTCGTATTTAACGATACCAGAAAGGCCTAGAAAGGGGGCGTTTCAGCTACGGTAATGAATTATTTGTAATCTTTTATCAGGACACCAGTATGTAGAATCTCTTTTTGAAATATTTTATTGCATTTTACCTGTACAAAAGAAATTTTAACAAAGGTACAGAATTTGAAACAATGCATGTTAAAATTTATAGTAAGTTTTGCAATATGGTAGCTTGTCTAAAATGGCGTGAATGATTTAAGACTATTACTCGACGCAAATCCAAGGTAAAATTTATGAATATTGGCACTTGATCATAATACAGCTTATGACATGCAACTGAAAATTTGATAACACTTTGGTTATATCTCTTCGTATAAAAAAGAAAGTTTTAAGGACAAGTTTCAGTTCATACATGATTAATAGGGTTATAGACTAAGATGCTGGGAACCTCGCACTGTTTTGGCACTTATTTGATACTTAAGTATATGAAATTTTCTATTATAATACACAAGGCTGACAACTTTTATCTTTATTAATACAACTTAAGCTTTTAGAAGAATGGTTATATATCGTAATACGATTATGAACTTACCCCATATAGTTTTTCCATAAAGGACCAGCTTTAAACTCAAAGGAAACCGGCGAAATATCTGGTTTTAGTGTTACATCAATAAACAATATTGGCGCACGTTCTAAAGTATCCAAAATGTTTATTTTCACTTCCGAATCTCTGCAACAGTGCTCATGGCGACAATCTAATTGGAAAAAAATATTTTTTTTGTGTTGTCAGACACATTCCGCCTGTCGACCAAGACCAAAAAGATTTTTGAAACCTCGACACACAAGAAAATACTTTCATAATGTTACTAATGTTAGCAGTCTCCTCGGTATTTTTTAACGTAAATCAGTATTGAGTTAGTCAAGTCGTTGGCAACTGGATTAGCAAACTGAAGAGATATTTTAGTGTCAGCTTCAGTTTTAATATTTTTCTGTTCGAGTTAGGCTTTCAGTTAAAAATGAAAAACTTTATAGAGGCTTCTCAATTTGCCGAAATATTTGTGGTTTCAGTTATTGGGGAATCCGAAGATTTTAGTTTAGTGCTTAGTGCTTCAAATAAGTAGCTCTGTTCTCAGCAGCTTTTAAGTTGTTGTTAATAGGATCGGCTTTTTTGAGAACCTTTGTCGTTCTTCTTTCCCTCTCACTTCTGTACTCGAACAATTTACAAAAAATGAAATGGCTGTATTTTTTAAGCCAAATTGTGCAGTTTGTTAAAAGAATAGATTAATTTTTTTGAAAAAAAATTGGTTTGTTCTTTAGGAAATACTGCAGCCGCCTGCAATGACAGTGTTCAAATTTATACTATCACATAAGAGTCAAGTCTATGGCGATATCAACCTCGTTCTCAGGCTTTACACTACCGCTGTACCGTAGGAACGAAGTTGCAATAATGTTATTATGCCTCACCATATTATAAAACCTTTAAGTAATGATCCGACTATGAAGAAGACAACCTTCCATTGTTTTGCACCATATTTTATACTGAGAATACATCAATATGGCTTTGAAATAAAATGTAATGATACTTTTGAAGCAATGTTTCTTTTGTGTAACAGAAGTTTATACAAACATGAGATTACAAAACAAAAACAAAGAAAAACTTTTCTCGTGTAACGTCCGTCACCTTCTTACTCTAGATTCCTCTTCCAAAGTCCTGTTACCTCCAGATCTTCCGAATTATTATTATTGATTTCATCATCAGTACCATTATCATCATCATCATCAACAACAACAACAATAATATCAACGTCATATCATTATCATTATCATTATCATTAACAACAACAACAACAACAATAATATCATTATCAACATCATATCATCTTCATCAACATTGTATCATCTTCACCAACATCATACCATCATCATCATCATCATATCATTAACATTATATCATCATCATCAACAACATCATTATTATCTTCATATCATTATCATCAACAACAACAACTTTATCATCATCATTAACGTCATCATCAACATCGTATCATCATCATCATCATTAACATTAACATTGTATCATTATCATCATTAACATTATATCATCATCAACAACAATAACATCCAACATCTTTATCATCAACATCATATCATCTTCATCATCATCATTAACATTAACATCATCATCATCAAAGTCCTCAATATTATCATCGCATCATTGTCAACATCAGTCAGCAATTGTATTCTCCTTTTGACTTTTATCTATTTATTCGGTAAAGTTTTAAAAACAAAGTTTTCTCAAATATAAAAAAAGAGGGAAAAAAACAAAAAGTCTTGTTTTACAAATTTTGGAAGTGTGAATGAAAAGATTTTTCTAAATTTCAGCAAAAGAAACTTAAGTTTACGTTAAGAATTCATGCAAGTAAAATACAATCCATTTTCCGCCGAATCTCGAAGTTTTATCGTTCAAACTCTGAGGCGGTTATCACGAAGTTTGAAACAACCTGAACTTTTATCAGATAAGTTATAGTTATTTTTCAAAAGTACGTGTTTTATGTATATTTTATGCTGGGTTTAGAGATTTGACTAATTCTTATGAAAGTACATAAAAACACTGTTGTTTTCGAGAAAAGTGTGTTTACCATTGTTATCGTACAAGAGAAAAGAATGAAAGGGAAATTTAAAGTTATGATGAATGACTTTTATTCTACTGAAATAACCTAAACTTGTTAAGATTGAAAAAAAAACAAATTGATCTCAGCCCGAAGATTTATGATTATAAGATGAATGGCATGTGGATCGAATCAGTTTGTGAAATTTCTGCATTCTTGCATCACTAGTTTAATTATTGAGGCTTCGTTTGTACTTCGATTTGATACAACAGATTATTATTATTGTTTGTTGAAAATACTGGAACACGGTCCTATTGAGTATTAGAAGGATCAGCGGGGGAAGGAAGCTCGAGAACATCGCGCATTGAAAGTCAATTTATAATTTCAATTATCCTAAGGAAATTCACACGCATGAAGTAAGGGCTTCAAATGCTAGCTGAATCTATGATTTGTTTGTTTTATTTTATTTTTTTTTGCTGACTCAAAAATAAGCGCTCTCACTTTATGCATGCAATTCCCTGTTAAAACTATCAATCGAAGCGCTTATACCCTCAAAGTTATCTATTAACATTGGTGACTGTGTGTTTAATCGTATTTTCTGTTTTCACGTAGATAAGATTTGTAACTCGCACAACCCTCCCAGTTGGCTCAGTAGCTCAGCTAGTAGAACGGTCTAAAAACACGAAGTTCGTGGATTCAAATCCCATGCACCTGAAGTCAGTGATTTTTTTTTCACTGACTCGAAAACAAGCCTTGATTCCTATTTGAATTTTATCATAGCCATAAGACTTAAGAGAGGTCGATGGTTTAGGCCGAAACGTTGCCACCTTGTACCTTGTTTTACTTATTAGTTCGCAAAGCGATTCAATTTTGATTTAACATCCTTTAAAATCTTTGAAAAGTGAACAAATTAGTGTGTCCGGCCTAACTTTTTTAAAGTTACCAGCTACTTTGGGCTTTTTCAAATATTACAGTTTCCGTTCAGTGAAACTTTTATTATCATCATGTAATTTTGAAATGTGCATCAACTGTTACACAAAAACTAGCCGGAGACTAATAGATTATGTTTTAGACGAATAAATAAATGCGGGTATTTAGCAGGATTGATGTTCACGCATATAAGATTTGTAACCCACACAAAAGCGGTGGTCTAATAACACGCAGCTCTCGTGGCTTCAAACCCACCCGAGTCTGTGATCTTTTCGCTGATTCCAAAACAAGCCTTGTTTGCTTTGAATTTCGTCATAATCATTAGACTTGAAGAACCTCGATGGTTTAGACCGATACGTCGCCACCCTATTTTAGTTATTAGTTCACAAAGCGATTCAACTTTCAATAAAAATCATTTGAAATCTTCGAAAAATGTAACGAATTAACGTGTCCGGCCAAATTCTGTCAAAGATACTAATTTGGGCTTTTTCAAATATTACAGTTTCCGCGGTACAGTGAAATTTTATCAACATGTAATTTTTGAATTGTGCATCAATTGTTACACAAAAGAAAATAGAGACTAATAGATTATGCTTTAGATGAATAAATAAATCCGAGTATATCTAGAAAGATTGAAACAAATCTCCTGCTTAATTTGCTAGCTACTTTATAATAGAAAAAATAAACCGTTTTCGACAGAAAATTTTAACTTACCAGCGAAGATATTTCTCTCAACTTGCAAACTACAAAACCTTTATGATTTTCTGTGATAAACGCTCAAAAACATCGATCAGAGATTGATTTTGACGCAAATTGCAAAAGACACACTCATATGTACTTCCGGGGGACATTATGGATGAGATATTGCATTTGTGGTAATTATCGTTTGATTTTCTATTAGGATACTCTAAACATTTCCTGTAAATTTGAACTGAAAAAACAAAGCCAAAACTAAAGAAAAATACTACTTTTCTAAGTGGGCTTCGCATTTATAAATCGCTAAATGTATTTTAAGTGTTCTTTCAACATATTTAGAATTAGAGTGTGTTAGGATTATTGCATTTGATCGTTATTTACAGAATTGTGTTTCTAGCTATGCAGATATGAGCCAGTAAACATCAAAACTAATTTGGAGATCCTTTAACAGCCAATTAATGAAACAAAACAAAGACGAATACCATTAAGATAAAATATTCTTAATATTTTTGTGAAATCCACAGGATTTACTTAAATAGCCTACACCTTGTGGGTTGGAAAAGCAAGGTATATCGAATGAAATTTTTGCTTTTAAGAGTTTCTTAACTCAATAATAAATCCAACGGATACTAAAGTCTAAATGGAATCTCTGCTGAAAATCATAATCGCCCGAAGAGAAACATTTTGAGAGACGCGCCGGAAAAGACATTTATATCAGTTAGTCATTGTTCCCTCTTGACGTTTTCTGGTTGAAACAAGGGTAAGTGTTGCATGGAATGGTTCTTGTAATTTAAACAAAAAATTATTTGTTTCAGCAATGTTCAGACATCGTTTAGAGCCACCAATTAACTGCTTTTAAATCATATTATTCGAAAACAAACTGAAACCTAAATCTGAGGGTGCGTTCTAAACATCTGTTTCTGGTCAGAAAATACATGTCATTTAATTATATTAGTTTCAATGAAAATTTTATGATTATTGAAAAACAGCTTTAAAACCCACTGTTTGTTGTACCTGCAGTACGACAAACACTATTGCTACGAATTGCTTGGCTTCGGGCACGCCACCGGGATACCGTTTAAAAATATCGTATATCTTGTGAAGTTAATTGTATCGAGAGGTAGGTTCCTTCAATTTCTTTTACCGCATAGATCAAGAGAAGTTGACATCATGGCGTGAATCAGTTTTGTAGGGTTGTTCTACTTTATTTTGCTCGGCAGACCATTTATTTCTTTATCATACTCAGTCAAGACTCGTGAAATTTGAACATTGACCAAAAACAATTGTTCCGTGCCAAAAATGTAGAAAGCAAAAGAAGTTAATTAGGAGCTTTATACATTATTCTTCTCGAGATAAATACGTAGCAAGAACCTTGACTAAAAGTTTTGCTTATTTTTTATAAACATTATAAATTAATCCTGCTGTTATGGACAGATATGTTAGACAATCAGCTAAACCTCAAAATGCTAACGTTTAAAATCTTAATGTTGCTTACAAAGTGTGCAGTTGACAGCACCAAGTCTATTCGCCAATCAGATTCAGCGCACAAAAGCCATATAAATTGCAATAAATTCTTATTTTGCTTTTCATTGTACAAACTGAATACAAAACAGAGTTAATTCTAAAGCAGCACGAAACAGCTTGGACTCGCTATTTGTTCCTTTGGCTTCTGGTAAATGACTTAGTATTTTATTATTAACACAAACTGTTCAGATCGTTAGTTTTACATAGATATGTCAGCTATAAATACAATTTGAAAAATATTCTTTTTTCTTGCAAGATGGCTCGTCGAAAATCATTTCGATGAGATGAGTCATCCTGTTAAAACATTATTATTACTACTACTGTTATTGTAAATGGATTGAACCCAAAAGTAACAGTAGATCGTGTTGCATAATCGCGCGTGTTAGTGTAGTCCTGAAAAGGATTGTTGTGGTAGAAGTGACTGACTTTTCTGTGCAGAAGTCATCTTCAGAGTCAAGTAAGGGAGAGTATGTCAGTGGATTCCTTTTAGTTAGTAGTAGTAGTATTATCATTATCTTAATTATTATTGTTATTATCATTATTATTATTATTATTATTATTATTATTATTATCATTATCATTATTATTATTGTTATTACTATTTACAAAAACACAGGAGCGTCCCCAGGTGTTTTCGCGTACTTAAGAAATGCAATAATAAGTTTTATTGTTTGGTATATGAAATGCTGTTCATAAAAAACCTTAAACCGCATTGAACATTCAATTAGACTTAATTCGTGCGAAAGTTTTCTTCTAATTCAGAACTCCGCCTCTATTGTTATTCATATATTCATCTCGGTTTAAGATTTCAAACCCGAATAATTTATCTCAGTAACTTGTGAAAGGCGTCAGTATGACACCGAAACGTTAGTTAATTTCATTTATATTTCTAGGTAATTGTATATCGAAATCGTTATTATTACTGCTACTGCTAGTATTACTACTGCTACTACTATTTTTTTTTATTTATATTTTTATTACATAATAATACTAGTTTTACTTACCGACGTTTCGGTGTCATTCGATGCCATTCGCAAGGTACTGCAATAAATTATGCGGAGTTGACAATTTTAAAAGATTTTAAGGGTGCGAATTTAAATAACAATGGAAGAGAAGAAACTAAATGAACACTTTTGCACGAATTCAATCATTTATGAAAAGCATCTCGTTAACTAAATAATCCTTAAACCAACACTAAACGTCCATTCAGATTCAATTCGTGCAAAAGTGTTTCTTTAGTTTCTTGTCTTCATTTGTCATAGAAATTCGCACCTTAGTTTTTTAAAGTTGTCAACTCCGCATAATTTATCTTAGTACCTTGAGAATGGCGTCGAATGACACCGAAACGTCAGTAAGCAGGTTAGAAATAATAATATTCTTGCATATCCGAATCGCTATTTATTATTATTATTATTATTATTATTATTATTATTCTTATTATTATTATTATTATTATTATTATTATTATTATTATT
>JAOCNB020123026.1:0-10885 GCA_026546465.2 Palythoa caribaeorum | reverse complement strand
CGGCGCACATGTGTTTCCTTTAGGGCTGTGACCTGGCCTGACCTTTATTGTCAAGTAGCTAAGCAATCATGAGAACGAGGCTACGTGCCGTCCTGTGTTTGTACGGTCGTGACACTTCAATTCATACCGACACCGCTACTTCCAACACCGCAATTCGCTCATGAAAATGCATAAAAACCGAAAACCGAGCGAGAAAGTAATAATTTTCCGTCACCGTACTATGATTTGTTAACCGCAAACCGCCATGAAAATGAGGAAATATCCGCAATCCGACTCCCAAAATGGTCTGAAACCGCCTAACCGCCAGACTATAATAGAGCCCCAACTAAGGTATTTCCCATTAATTGTTCTGCGCAATTTCTTTTTTCCCACACTAGAATGTTTAGACTTTCACACTGGGAAGACATCAGCCTGTTTACAACGTGGTTTAAAAGTAAAATGCACTAAAACTTTATTTTAAAGCAATGTTTCTTTTGTGCTGTTTGTCCAATCATACGACTCCAAAACAAAAGCCAAGAAAACCTTTTAATTTTTGATGTTCCCCAAATGAATTTTTTTTTTAAAATTCGATTACAAAAATGTTTTAACTAGAAAGCAATGAATGAGTAAATTGGAAAGAAAAAATCAGCTTACTTATGAAGATATGGTCGATTTTCAAAGTTTAAAAAATGAAATTAGCAGTTTAACAATATCGCAATTAGCACCTTTCTGCATTCCGTTAACGTTGAACTCCCTAGTTCTTACTCGGATTGTTACTTAAAATGTTAAATTTTTAATATGTTTGTTTACACAAATGGTGGACAAAATCGGAAGACGGATATCAAATCGGAATGGGTATATCGCCTGATACCCGTCCTACGATTTTGTATCACGTGATGTATTTTAGCCAATGAGAGCGCAAAAAAGTAAATGGGAGGATTATAAGATATAATATTGTGTGGTGTGGTATGGTATAAATTGGTGTAGTGTAGTGTAGTATGGAATGGTGCGGTGCAGTATGGTATGATAGGTTATGATTTCTGTGGTTAGGGGCCAATGGTATGCTGTGGTATGTCATTATATGTTATGTTATAGTATTTTATGTTGTGGTGTGCTTTGATAGAGTCTGGTATGGTGTGGTATACTGTGGTATGTCATTTTATGTTATGTTATTTTATGTTGTGGTGTGCTGTGACAGGGTATAGTATGGTGAGATATGGCGTAGTATGGTGTGGTATACTGTGGTATGTCATGTTATGTTATGTTATGGTACTTTACGCTTAGGCGTAGTGAGATATGGTGTAGTATGTGGTATACTGTGGTATGTCATAGTATGATATCTTATGGTACTTTAAGTTTAGGTGTAGTGTGATTTAGTGTAGTATGGTGTGGTATGCTGTGGCATGCATGGTATGTTATGATGTCTTTATTGTATGGAATCGTATGGTATGTATGATGAGACTGGATTACTCTGCCAATACTCTTGTTCTCACCAGCCAAATGCTGATCTTGTGCAATCCAACTATTCATTCTCTGCAGCTCAACATTCTTCGCGGTCTCAAAAAAGCCGATGGCCAACCTAACCTAGTGACTTACCGTCCGATACAGGCCACAAACGGTCGCAAGATTCTTGCTACATTTCCTGATCCCACAACAGATGGAGCCACAGCTTACAACTCGGTTCCTTTTGTAAGCGTTCTCTTTGCTTTAACCAGTTTTATTATCATGTACTGAGTGAAAATATATCAGTCACTGTTTTAGACTAAGCACTGCATGTATTACTATGAACTTTTTTTCTTTTATTACACATTATTTTAGGGTAGATATGTGTATGTGATAACTGAAGCCGTGAACAAAAACAATATCAGTACAAAAATTATCAATGTACACTGTAACTGAAACATTAAAAAATGAGACTTGGTCAATTTAGTCAAAAATAATTTTACTCTCTGAACTCAAATCTTTGGGGAGGGGGGGATTGAAATACGGGGGGAATTGGAAATGCTACTAAAATTTAATGAGGGAGGGGGATTGGAATACGAGGAAAGTTGGAAACCGGGTACTAAAATTTAACAAGGGAGGAGGAGGGGGTGGATAAGCAATGATCTGCAAGCAGAACTCGAAACGCCCGTTTGCCACTGTCCTTAAATGTCCCTGAAGGAAGTGTGACAGCAAAGACGGTAAAGTTAGTGAAGTTACTCAAATGGGAAATGAACATATGAAGCAAAATCTCGATCCGCTGGGTTATGACGACACCAATCTTATGAGCTGCATGACACTGGATGTGGAAAGTGTGCATTCAGTAGTTCATCACAGGAACCAAGTCTCCACAGCTTTCCGATATGTGCGCGACTTTGGAAGCACAGTGAAAGAGGGGCTCAAACGCACAACATCGTGGTCGGCTTATTATTACACAAGCCGTGGGTCATGCCCGGCGGTTAGATACGGTGCTCGACGGACATTTTAAGGTCAAAAACAAGTCCCTCGCGTACCTTTTATGCAGGCTTTACTCAAGATTATACAGATTGAAACAGTGTTATATAAAAATAATATTTATTGACTTCAACAATACATCAACATTGCTTCTCTAAAGTTCAATAAACTTGAGCTTTTCTTTTGTTAAATAAATGCGGTCGTACCGTTTAGGGTCAGAAATATGTTCCTGAGATAGTTTATGCGTACCTTTTATAGGGTCATTATCAAAACTGTCCGTCGAGCATCCCTATCCATTTTATAAGTGAATATCCCCCGGGGGGTCATAATACCCAGTTCCGGAAAGAACACTAGGCCTTTTTGAAGCACCATCCATCCCACTACCTTAATTCAGCAATTAAAACTACTCAAGATGAGATTTCGATGGTGCGAGAATGGGCGAAAGCGCATGGGTCTTTTGAGCGACAGAGAAGTGTGTGCCAAGAAACTACCGCGGCGAGAGCTGGAACGCTTCCAGATTATCTATATCAGAAAGAAATTTAGGTTGGCGAAAAAATTAGTCTTCCTTTAATTGCTGATGCCAGCGGACCCGAAGACACACAACACCAAGAAGAACGGGACAGTATTGTGGAAGACGAAGTGACCGACTTCTATTGTTATGCCGCTGACTATCCATTTCCATTCCTGGGTGGAGAGAGACAAAGTTTGGTAACGTCTCTTGTCTAAGGAAACAGCACAATGGCAGGGACTGGACCTCCAACCATCAACCTTCAGATCAGAATTCCAAAGCGCCAACCACTTGCACTACATCAGTGCGTCCCAACCCTTGATTACCAAAGGAAAACATTTTTAGAATACAAACATGGACAACTTAAGTGACATAATCAATACTGTAAAAGCTATCAGTTGTCTATAGGTTAAAATTTAGCGGTGAGCTAGAGCAATTTGGTAAGGCGGGATCGGGATGAAAATTTTCATGGTGGCGGGATGGAATGAAAAATTGGGGAGGGATGCGGGATTGAAAAAGCCGATGTTGGACCCTCCAAGCCAGGAAGGGGTTTATTCATTTTATAACCCTCCAATCTATGCCGCTATGAACGAAATCTGTGTGAGCTCAGCCAAATAAGTATAAACACAATTTAACATCCTAACTAACAATTACTCAGCAATCCCTTGAAAAGTAAACTCAATAACTTTTTTAAAGTTAAAAGAGCTCAGCGAGTACCTGAAGTGTTTTCGTACATCGACAAGACAGTAAGGTTTGCTTGAGTAAGAAAGCATCATAATTTTATCAAGGAGAGAAATCCTTGCTGCAACTTTTTCGCTTCCTGCGTTCGCCGTCCCCAAACAAACAATTTTCAGTAACTGGAAACCCGGCATTCAATAAATTGAGCAGAGTCTCAGAGTCGAAAACCCAAACAAAAACGTTGCATATTGCTGGCGTTGTGCACAAGAAACCGGCAAAACTTTGAACGACTAATTTCAAACTTGTGTGAAAGGCGCGAAAATTGCGACGAGTGTCGCTGCGTACGTCAAAAAGCCCGCCAAATCACTCGTGCGTAAATTCTGCTTGTTTGAGCAAAACGGTTTTCTTGATTTTCTACTAAAATGTTAAATTTTCAATATGTTTGTTTTGTTTACAATTGGTGGACAAAATCGGAAGACGGATATCAAATCGGAAGGGGTATATCGCCTGATACCCGTCCTACGATTTTGTATCACGTGATGCATTTTAGCCAATGAGAGCGCAAAAAAGTGAATAGGTAGGTTATAAAAATTAACGTATGATACTGAACAATTATTGGACGAGGTTGATCAAAATGTTGTAATTTATCAGTGGCGAGCAGATACGGCCGAGGCAAATAATTAATTCATTTGCGAGACACTTACAAATCGCGATATTTTACGATTAACATTGTCAATAATAGCCTATGGCAAAATGGTATTCATAAATGGAAAGAGAAGGTTGACATTAGTAAAATGGCAAAGTTTCAGCTATTGACATCAAACATGTAAAAAATGGCAAGCAACAGAAAATAGGATATTTTTTAAGGATTTGTGTGACTGGTGAGCAAGCCTTGCTCACCAGTACCATTTTCACTTATATTTCCTTAAAAAAATTTGATTTTATATTTGCTGTCATTTTTGCTTTTGACATACTTAACGTTGAGACTTGAACTACGCCTTCTAACTAACGTTAACCTGCTCTTTCCCTTTCTGAAAATCATTTTATCGTAGCTAATTAATTGTGGTCACGTGACATCTTACTGCAAAGGGCCTATTGTTTTAACATCCAATCACTGAATTTGCTTTTTCTACTTCTGTGTAAGAAGAAAGAAGCGGCAACTGCACAATGCCTTGTAATCACAGCCGGTTTTCTTCAGTTGTCAATAAGAAAACGTATTCTGTGTTGTAATAATAACCTTTATTTAAGTGCCATACTAAAATACCAGTTTGCTAGCCACTGAAACATAAGCATTGTCATATTTGTAGTTTAAACCCGCCAGACGGTAATGCGCATGATCAGTGTTATAACTGTTGGCAGTTATTTGTAGGCCACGTGCACGTGGTTGGCCCTGGACCAATGAGAATGAAGTAAAATTTCATTGAATGAGAATGTATGTAGTGACGTACATTCATCCTTTTGTTTTTTCCCCCTTTTCTTAAAACTACAATTGCAAGTACAAGACAGATATGATAAAAAAATTTCGTTAGGGACAACTGGCCCCCTAAAATAACAAAAGCTAATATCAGGCAGCCAGAATTACAAGTTGAAAGATTTTGTTGCAAGGTCAGGAGGTGGCTTGGGGGATGAGGTGTCTCTCTAATCGTCCTTTCTCTCAGTCAGAGGTTGAATTGCCAAGGCCCTAGCTCAATGAGGTCGAATCGAAGATCGTTTTGTCCCAAAACACTATCCATACATAACCTCGGAGCACAGCACAGGGTGGAAAACCGGAGTACCCGGAGAAAAACTTTCGGAATCAAATTTAGATCGAAAAATCTCAGCCCACGTGCGGAGCCCGAGAGTAGATCCAGGGTCGTAGAGGCGAGAGGTACGAGTGACCAACCTGCCTCCCCCTTTTTTTCACCCCCCGGTCAAGCATACAATATCACCAAACGACACAAACAGAAGTAAACATATACGTATATAGAATTATCATCTTTGATTATTAGGTAAATCTTTGGTAGGCAAACAATATAACCAGTCAAAATGGCATCTTTTTCTTAAGGGACCATTTTACTCCTTTTTAAGTGGGGATTTACTTTTGTTTTTTAGGGAGGTGTTCCATTAAACTTTTTAGAGAGAGTAATTCGTTTAGCAAGTTTCCTTGAGGCATTTAGTTTTTTTTCCTCAGGGGGAGTTAATTTGTTTTCTTAAAGGAAATAGTTTATTTTCTGTTAGGGTGTTTGGCCGTCCCTAAAGGGTTAGTCATTCTTTTTAGGGAGCCTTTAGTCCTTAAATTTTCTTCGGGGGCGTTTAGCTATTTCTCTTGGGCACGTTTACTCCTTTTCTTGGGGCATGTGAAGCCCGTTTCTGAGAATCTGTCGCTTAGGGCACGTGTAGTCTTTCCCTAGGAACGTCTATTCCTTTCCTTAGGGCACATATAACCCTTTCCTTAGGGCACATATAGCCCTTTCTTTGGGGCACGTGTAGCCCTTTCCTTTGGCACGTGAAGTTTTTTCCTTGGGGTACGTGTAGCCATTTCCTTGGGGCACATGTAGTTTTTTCGTTAGGGCACGTGTATAGCCCTTCTTTTGGGGCACCTGTCACCCTTTCCTTAGGGCACATGTAGCCCTTTCCTTGAGACACGTGAAGTTCTTTCCCTTGGACACGTGTAGCCCTTTCCTTGGTGCATATGTAGTCCTTTCCTTAGGGCACATAAAACCGTTTCCGTAGTACAAGTGTAAACCTTTCGTTGGGGCACGTATAGTTCTTTCCTTACGGCACGTGTCACCCTTTCCTTAGGGCACGTGCCACCTTTTCCTTAGGGCACATGTAGCCCTATCCTTAGGGCACGTGTAGCTCTTTCCTTAGGGCACGTGTAGTTGTTTCCTAAGGCACATGAAGCCCTTTCCTTAGAGTAAATGTAGCCCTTTCCTTAGGGCGCGTGTAGTCCTTTACTTAGGGCACGTGTAGTTCTTTCCTAAGGCACATGAAGCCCTTTCCTTAGGGCGCGTGTAATGCTTTCCTTGGGGCACGTGTTGTTCTTTCCTCGGACCACATTTAGCCCTTTCCTTGGTGCATGTGTAGTTCTTTACTTAGGGCACGTGTAGTCCTTTACTTAGGGCACGTGTAGTCCTTTCCTAAGGTACATGAAGCCCTTTTCTTAGGGCACATGTAGCCCTTTCCTTAGGGCACGTGTAGTCCTTTACTTAGGGCACATGTAGTCGTTTCCTAAGGCACATGAAGCCCTTTCCTTAGGGCAAATGTAGCCCTTTCCTTAGAGCACGTGTAGTCCTTTCCTTAGGGCACGTGTAGTTCTTTCCGTAGGGCGTTTAGTTCTTAGTATACTGTGTGTTTAGCCGTTCAGTAATGAACACATTTTTTCCGAGACAGTGTACTCATTTCAAACTGAACTAGGCTTAATTTCACCCGTAACGGATCAAACCTAAAATTTTGCGTGGATCTTACTCTTACACCTGACTGACCTAAGGTCTTAATCTTAGGTTTCCAGACACCCGAACGGTTTTTGTAAACGGTCAGAGTTGTATAAAATTTACACCAGATTCAAGAAAAACATATATAACCATTAGCCTCGAGTAAAATACTATTAGTTGCCGATTTTTCCAAGTTCTTCATGCAGCAAGGTATCTTGAATTTCACTAAAGAAAGTGGCTTCGCAAAAATACATGGACTTTTAATTTTCTCGGATGAAACCTCGCTAATAGTAATACTAATACTCGTTGATGCCCGGTATAACCAAACTGAGCGGTAATTTTTTAAAAAAAGGTAATTTGATTTTTTTTCTGAAAATTGAGAGAAATTTATATTATATTTTAACATATTAGCAATTACTGAAGTCTAGTTTTTAAAATTTGCTCTTTACGGGAGCCGTATATACGGCATGGATATTTTTAATCTCCAATATTGCGTCGGGAGACATCAATCAATCAAGGAACCAGTCAGTAGCTGTGTGCAATCGCTCGCCGCGGTCTCTATTCGTTGAGTTAAACGGCTGTTTATAGGCCAGAATGGCGGTTACTTTGCAAAACTAAGCGGCTATGCGCATACTACCATTCAGATGCTGACGGAAGCTGCCATCGTACGCTAGTTTACTTTTGTTGTCCGCCGTTGTTCTGTATCTGTCAAATATGAATACATGAACACTTTTAACTTTTTAATTAAGGCAGCAAACAAACTGCCAAAGACAATAGAAACTCATTTGGCAGCGGTGCGCTTGCCGCCCGTCGTGTTTGTCTACGATGGGAATAAAAGTTTTAAATTTAACGTATGCTAGTTGAAATCGATAAGAAATGTGTGTTATCCAGCCTTATGTTTTTTCTGGTCAGTTGCTACCATCATCTGAGCTTGTTATATGATTTATAATGAAAGCACTTTGAACTCCACGGCAATGCCGGTTTTGTTATTCAAATGCATTTTAACACGTTGCGCTGTAATTTAAAACTGAACATATGAGTATAAGTTTTGCAATAAACAGTACATGTACTAACCGCGTATCTACTTTTTTTTTAAAAAAAAATCCCCGAGTTGAAAAACACTTAAATTAGGGTAAAGGTCACGGTCAGGGCTAGTCAGGGTCAAATTGCTATACCAACGGTTAATTAAATATTATAACTTATGTCTCTAAGCCTTATCTCAAATTTGCACCAGATCCTAGCCGTCAATGCGACCAATAGACTCGTGCACGAAAAATCGTTTGTCGCAATTTTTCTTTCTGAACTTTGTACTAAGAGTTAAATCATTTAAATTCTGACAAAACGGCATCGCAAAATTGTTGGGACATTTCTCGTATGAAAAAATGGGCTATCGTTCGTTGACGCCCTGGTCAAACAGTGTTATTAAAGTTTAGAACATTTAATCAATTAACGTTTCAAAAATTTTAATGAAATTTATCAATTACTGAAGTTTATTTATTGTTTATGGGAGGCGGTATCTGTTGTTGGTCCCACACTTCGATTCACAACCTGAAAAGTCTTCTCTGCTCTTGAAGTTTGGTAAAGTGACTGACATTCCAATTTTCTTAGAGTCCAGAACGTAGAGGTCAGTAATGATTTATTTAATTATCTTTCAAACTACTGCATAACTAATAGATTCTATTTTTACTTAAGCTTGCACGTAATTTTAGTACCTAGAAAAGCACCGCCATAAAATTGCGAGGAACTGAAGTCCGCCGTGTGAATAATAACGAATTTGATGTACGTTCTAGCCCAAGAAAACTTTTAATTTTCACGATTTCTGGTTATTTAGCTATTTAGATATAATATAAAATATAGTTCCTAGTATTAAAAATCACAGATGTTTCTTTCACTCCAAACCTGTAATTCGGCGGTGCGCCACCATAATTAACCGAAATACTAAGACGTGATAGTCATACGGCTCAAAAAACAATTTCTAGTGCTTTTCTCTTTTTGAAATATATATATTCCTTTAAAATGATATCTCAAAAGAGAAAAAAAAATTGAAAGAACTTGAATTTGATGGTAGAAAGAAAGAATAAATTGGAGCGAAATTTAGCGCTATCACTGAAATTATTCCTGTTCGACCCCCTTTGGAGCCAGTTTAGCCATTTTGTCTTGCGATAAATATAAATAATAGTACTACCTTAAGGGTTTAGGGGTGTATAGTTTCGGACAGAATTGATTCTTTTCTAATTCGACTCTTTGATGCGATAAATGGTTGTTGCATAACAAGCAATGCCTAAATTTCCAACCTTAAAACCGTAAGTGAAAGTTTTCTCGTGTTGCATGTCATCGGTAAATTTCTTCCACAAGGCCTACTCTAGGGTCCTCTACAACCCAAATCACGGCGCCGCGATGAATTGCGTTATTAGTCGACGGAAGCAGTTTTCACAGTAACTGATTCAAAACAATATCGGGCGTCGGCTGGCGACTGTATTATGCGATAGTAGGCAACATTGGGTATAAAAACACTTTCACTACGTGAAATATGTATTCTCTGATAGTGGTGTAAACAAGGATATGACAGAGGCATCAAGTGAGCCGGTTTGGGTGATAACTGGCGACATCAGTCTTTACTGAGCAGGATTTAGCGTGTTTGGGCGTTATTAGGCGATATTGCACAACATTAGGCAACATTGGGCCCCTAAGAAGGCCTTCCACACATCGAGAAATCGAGGTAACATGACACACACGCAATAATTCTTGCACGAGGAGGGAAATGAGAATTTACTGTCTTTTCTTTTGTATTTTTTTTTTTTGGTTTTGAACGTTTCAGGTTTATTTTGGCGTTGAGCTGTTACTACTGGGTCGTTTTCCAGCCCTCAGAATAATTAGCTGTTTTCAAAATTTCTTCCAAATTATTAACTTATCCCTTACCAATATTAATTTACCTTTAGTTATTCAATGCAGTAATCTGTATTGTTTTTTCTCTTTCTTTATGGGAACCAACAGAACCCCTGAGGATTAAAAGTTCTTACCATGGCGCTGTTTAAGACCGCTATTCTATCGGCGATGCTCTGTATCACGGCCGCTTCATGTAAGTAATCTTGATAGCTAATAGAAATTGCATCATAATTGCAAAATAGCAGTTTATTAAAAGACTCAAATTGGCCTACAAAATACAAACAATCCCGGCTAAAAACAATTGAATTTTGTCATTCCATGGAGCAGCAAATTGTATGGAGTTTTCTTTAAACTAGTAAATAGTTGTGTAAAGCCGAAATAAAAGGTTTTGACATAAAAAAAAAATGCATCTTTGTTCCTTTCCAAAAAAGGCCGGCTTTTTGTTATGCTTCCTTTCCGCTATGCAATAAATTAACTGAAAACCATTCTAACGTTCTATTAATTTAGCTCAAATTTCAGCTATAAGAGCTATTATTATCTTCGAGAAAACATAAACTACAACACAATTACAAACCAGGCAAACCAGTTACAACTGAAGCGTGGTGAAATGCATGTGAATCTAGGGTCGCCCCAAAGACAAATTCAGTGCATGGTTAGAACGGGATTTATATTTGAAGAAGAACTCTGGCTCTGGACAACTGCATTCAAATCCAGTGTCCTGTGCAGTGCGTCCTTAACTTTGTTTAAAAAAATAGAGCAAGACTTCTTTTTACACCCTAATTTGAAAAAGCGACGTATATATCTTTTCTCTGTGATTGAATATGAAAAAATGCAGACACATTTTTTTAACCTTTTTGGTCTGGAAACTGGCGGGTTAATTAAATAATCAAATATCATATAATCACTTAGACTTTTTAAAACTTTCGAAAGGCGACTTTGAAGCTCGTTTTTAGAGAACGTAAAAAAGCTAAAAATTTATCTTAAGTAT
>JAOCNB020122933.1:0-10885 GCA_026546465.2 Palythoa caribaeorum | reverse complement strand
CATAAATAGGGTATCGATTTTAGCCATTTGCCTCATAAATAGGGTAGGGAAAATCGAATATTTTGGTCATAAACAGGATAAGGGTTTTGAGAAGTGGGCGGCACACACCTAACCAATTTTTTGGGGAGTACCCCCCCCCCGGGTATCCACGGCAGTTAACACTCAGACTATATTTATTTCAAGGTAGATTTAGGGGTTAACAACTGCTGCCCACGTGGCCATAGTGCCCAATATACAGAATATAGTGGCCGCAAGTTAACAGTGGCACGCATGTGCTGAATGAGTTTATTTTTTAACAGGGTAATAAAGGGTTATTTTGTGATCCATTATTGGATCAAAAATAAGTCCGTGATCCGTGATTCGTAATTATACCAAAAATCTCTTATCGTCATCCGTTACAGCGTTCAAAATAAGACCCTGATTCATTATCTGGGACCCCCCTTTATCACTCTGTTTCAAAACATTACAACTTCATTCATTTAACAAAGTGATCCGCACCACGCGCTCGTTCTTCCTTCTTCCATACGGTTTGTATCGTAACTGTAAACGTAGAATCGGTCCTTGAGTCAAAAGAATTGTACAAACAAAATTATTTACGTGTTTTTGTAGAGAGTATAAGTTACATAGTGCGATATTTAGCTCCAAACAAGCGATTAGAATTGATCGATATAACGCACAGACCACAATCATATCGACCGCCATGTTCGATTTAAGATTTCCACGGCGACGTGCTGGAAGCGTATTCAAAAAGCTCCGTTTTCAAGAGGACTCTCGTTCACACTAATACACTTATTTATTCAGTCTAGAGAGCGTTTTCGAATTTATCCGTTTTGTGGATAAACCTATCCGGATATGCGCGTATTAGTGTGGACGGAAGGCGTATCCGAAGAAAGATTGATGCGTTTTCAAATTTATCCGGGTAGAGTAGATAGGGCCTAATACGCTTGGCCGTCGTATTCAAATTTATCGGTTTTTGTGGATAAATTAAACTTATCCGGATATGTGCGTATTAGTGAACGGAGGGCATATCCGAAGAAAAATTAATGCGTACTTTCAAATTTATCCGAGCTAGTGTGGACTAAAGATTATTTTAGGTAAATTTAAATGTCGACGGAAGTTGAACATTTAGTACAGCTTGAGGTTAAATGTCAAACAAAATAAAAACATTCAGCCAGAGCAAAATTTTATTGGTTCTTATTCAAAACACGCTCAATCCGTCAATCGTGTATAGCTCTTATACTTTTTTAAAATTAAATCAAGAATCAAAACAGAGTGACGGTTAGCTAGCGAATTACAAAAACAAACTTTGTCCGCTTTCAAGAAAGAATGCATTGCTTAAAACTATTTCAGTCTTTTTGTTTGGCTGATATTTAAGCAACATTCACACAAGATCTTGATTCGTATTAAATACGACGTCCACAAAAAATAAGATAGTTATTAGTTATTCAAATAAAATCTATTTCCCAACTTTCCCAAAACGGATTTGTAAGGTGTTCAATCATACAAACGTGGTCACACGGTCATTCTGAAGATGAAACTTTTAATAACGTTTTGCATTGTAAAGTTTAAAATGTTTATTTTAGTGAGTATTAACATAATATTAAATACTAAAACAATGCAGTGCGAGTTGGGGTTGATAGGCGTATGTCCAAAAAATTAAGCTGCAATGAACATGGAACTGAAAGATTTTGTGGTATTTCATGTTGTTATAGGCGCCGCCAAATTGTTGGTTTTTGCCATTATTCCAATGGTGACAAATCTATTTCTAAAACATACAATCAACGACCAGCCTTTAAAATGTCACTCAAAATAAAATCATTGAGTAAAAATTGCATTCATTCAAAGAAAGCAGACGGGATTTTTTTTCCAAAAAAGGATCCCCGTAAATACATTTTGCTTTTTTAAAATGTATGAAATTTTTAACTCAAACGGTCAAAATACGGATTTCAAGGAAACATACCTTAAAAATTTCAACTAACAGATTCTACAGTCGATTTGTTACTGTAGTGGCTTGAAAATTTCCATAAAACCGCCAATTCATTTGTATTCATGTATTTTCCGCAGACAGCTGCATTAGACCAGAGTCGATCAACTGTTCAGCAGCGACATTTTACGATAAAACAAGCGACAGAAGGAGGTATTACATTCTGGTGCGCCCTGCTTTTGCTTTCAAAATAATGTTTGTTTTTCTTTCCACTGGATTCTTTACAAAGCCAATTTTTTCTCAACATTTCAACAATTCCACTGTAATTGAAAGACTGCGGACGACGCATTTGCATGTTTATCTGCAAGAGCTCTTAGCTTCAGGTTTAATAGTGTTCTTAATTACAAAACTATGTTATTTGAGCCAGCAGTCCCCTTTTTTGAATGAATTACTTCAATTTTTATCTTTAGGAGAGAATCGCATACACAAAGGCACAATTATGCTTTGTTTGCTACAGTACATAGCTTTCTCGCTCCAGCGGTTCATTTTTTTAAGTTTAAAGACGTAGTGCGTTTTTAATTCTCTAAAGATGCAGACCACAACTCCATTATTTTCTTAAGAAAACAAAAATAGCAGCAAAAGAGCCTTTCGGATTATATACACGTAGTCAACCCAATCCAGTACTTATTTGGGTTTTTGAATTAATGTTAAAATTGCCGTATTTGAAACACAATAAAAGTACGTTCTCTTCAAGGGTTTATGTTTCTTTGCTTTATACATTTCCACAATCGTCTGAACTGTGTAGCAGACGGCATTCATCAAGAAATCTTTTAAGTTTTCTGTTAAAAGTGCTCGTGAATTGATTGCGTAGGAGGCTGACGGGCGATGGCTTGCAGTCCACACATTAAAATCCTTCATATATTTTGAAAACCAAACTGCACATCGCTTCAGTTCAGTTTTTTTCAGAGAACAAAACAGCTGTTTGATATTGTATGTCGAGATTTTTATTAATCAAAAGTTTTTTGTGAAGCGAAAAATCCGATAAGATCTTTTTTCGTATTGATAATTATAGAATGTTATGGTGGCCTAATGCCTTTGTTATATATTTCCGTAAATGGGCAATCGTTTTCTTTGTCTCGAATTTAATATATAATTGAGATTCTTTTGTCGAACAATTCTTCGTTTTACTGTTTTTTTACTATGTTCAGTCAGTTCTGTTAACATAACCGAGAAAGCAGCTTGGATTTAGAGAGTATATCGTTACCAATATGTGGCCTACATACTCCGCATTCTGAAAAATAATTTTCGGAAACTTGCATTCAACAACTGAGAACCAAGCGCCAAACATTAAAGCTGAAAAGGTAGCTCGTTGCTGGATTTTGTCTGTACTCACAAACATTTGCACAAAAGTAACTCGTTATTTGCTAATTTGGAAAATTTGAAACGCTTAACTTTTTTTTTAAATTTCAGTTTATGTCCGTTCGTGTTTTACAAAGCTACACAGTGAGCGCCCACTTGTAATACGCCGAACATTCGGCATCATTTGCCGCGTAATTTCACCATGTAATTCTCCTTCAAGCTTATCTTAAATCCTCTTGGATATGTTATTGAAAGATAAAAAGTTGTATTAATATAAAAACAAACGAAAATGGTTGTTCCTCGCTCTTGTTTAAAGTTAATTTTTCTCCCTGTTTGTTGTAATATAACGCCGCTTAAAGTTAGCCTAGACTTACCTATTGTGGTTACCACTGTCCCTGAGAAAAACAAAGAGCCAAGCAAATTCCATCGTCTCACCCACTGCTTTGAAAAGCCATGATCAACAATTTTTTCGACTCTCTGAAGGAACTCTTTAAGATCCCTGTCGCTTATGTTGTATTTTATTTGTATATGTTTCTTGGCTTCTACCAGCGCCGTTCTCTCTCGCATCTCATTTTTCGCCTCAAGAGCTTGAAAGATGACTGCTCCAAGAAAAATATAGCAGAAAAACAGACCCATTCGTACAACCAGGTTTTTAGAGGTTTCTGTAAGCCACATAACCATTTCCAACCAAGTCGCACGGTGCGATTCAATCACGTCTCCCTGTCCCTGGTTTTGTTATAAGTGTAACGCGCTCGATTATAGTTTATGAGCTGGTTGCTATTTATGTGTTATTTTAACCAATACAAGCCAGAGAAGGCTTGATTTCAGGTAAAAATAACAGATAAAAGCAGTCGTACTACAGATGCCACCTCGGCATCCCCTTTCATTTCCGTGGAACTTGTCACTGAAAAAAACTACAAAGCACAAGGCGCTAGTGCTCAATTAGTGCGACCACCCTTCGTTGTTTTGTCCCGCGATATTTTAAAACAATCACTTTAGGATTCATCATCTTTGTATTTTCATGAGAATAACATACACTGAAAAATATTCCTATTCATTTTATTTTTGAGCAGTGCGTAGGATGTGAAATTACCGCTCAGCGGAAACTACTGCAACTTGCGCACGCGCATTGTCTTTCATGCCCTTAAACCGTGGCAAAACTGTTCAGTGAATCACCGGCCAGCATTTGCCCTGGGCTTAGAAATAACATAAATACTTTTAAGACACGTAACCTTGTAGTTTTGTCTCCATTATGCCTCTTATTTAAAGTATTTGTTCCATAAGAATTACAGTATTCAAACATTTTGGTTCTTTTAATTCAATGTGTCATTAAAAATTACCACATGTCGTTTCAGATTATTGTTTGGAGATCAATGCAATGCAAATGAACGTTATTGAAAAACCCTTGCCGTTTAATGTTTAACTTAATTGAAGTACTTTTTCAGATGTAAATTAAACAAAAGACTAGTTTTAAATTCTCGTTTAATATTCTTAACAGGATCAGATCAGTTTTGGAGACTCATAAACTACTGATTGACATTAACGATGTATTCGGAAAGTCAAAACACTGTCTTGTTTATTCAGTTTTCTTCAAGAAAGAGCCGTTCCTCACGTCCTTGTGGTCTTGATTCGTAATTACACAATATTCACTAGGAAAGCCACAGAAAGCTCATAAAAGGGAATTTCAAGCACGTTCCTTGCAAATATCTACAAGTTAAGCGGTGAAGTCTTGAAGTTAAAGATGAAAACAGGAGGGGGTTATGCGTACGAGCTATAAAACATTTTATGTCTGTTCCGGCTGACAAGTGAGACACCTTTAGCGTAAAAAGCCGTCAGCGGGCGAAAAGATTTAGTCTTAGCATGGCGATTATGACCAATTTCAAGTTTTGTAAACAGTTGTTGGGTTCAAGCATTTCTGTTCATTATAAGAACGATTTATAAGAACCAGTAAGCTGTTGTCGAAGTTCGTTGCCTGTTATTACCTCTACTGATGAATTGAGCCTCATTTGTCCCCAATATTTGCTTTTATTCGTGCACCATAAACCCAACAATCTACTGGAAAATGCTCAACGCGCATCCAGCAGTTCTTATTATGTACATATAGTTAAATTTCTTTTTTATTTTGGAATATTTTTTTCGGATTTCCAGTAAATAGGTTTTTGACAAGATTATTTGTACATTTACAAAATACTGTGGCTGCGCAGATTTTAAAATTTTTTGCTCTGCTTGCTTGATGTTTCTGTTAAAAACCTGCGCCGTCATTTTGATTTATTTTTATTGATAAGCAAGGTTTTAACGTGTCCCTATTTGGGTAAAATATTTTATCTTTTAAAGCTGAAACTTGAATGTTATTCACAGTTTTTTTTGTGGAAAATTTCGGCCTCGTTTTATAAAATCGTTTTCACAAAACAAGAGACAAAAACAGCTCATCAGTAACACTCACAGAGTTAGAATTATTTTGACCTTCGCCGATACCAGATGTGTGTTCTCAGTTAATCTTGTGGACGCTTCACACTTATTTTCGAAACAGATCCAAATTTACTCATTGCATGCAAATTAATTTAAATTATTTGTAAATTATTCAAAACAACAGTGCTCGAAAAGAGTTTAGAAGTACCGTATTTTATCAAATTTGCGCCTCCTCGAATGAGCGCCGCACCTCTGAACACATCACAAACACATCTGAAAACGTTACAAACTTTTAAAGTTTATTTGTATTTAGCGACAACAAGACTGATTTGATATTTGAATGGTTAATGTTTCGTTTTGCTGCATCAGCGACGGAGCAAAATGTTAACTTGCGCTGATTAAGAGTTCATTGAGAGAAAAATCTGTCACCTCATGATCACTTCCAGGACTTTCTTTTTTCAAATAAATGCCGCCCTCGAATGAACGCCGCATCAAAAAGTTTGAAATTTAGACATGCGCTTGGTGGTTTATTCGAGTAAATACGATATTTCTGCAAAGAATTTTCAATTTTGTTATCTTCACATTTTTTTCAACCGTATATGATCAAAAAGAGAAACTATGGTCGCAATAAAACCTATAAGAATGCTAAAACTTATTTGTGTTTTCAAATATAGATTGTAAAATGAGATTTTTTGAGTGACAAATCCTATAAATAAAGTTATTTTCAGGGCAATGAAGTTATCTGGGATGACACAAACCAAGAGAGGAAGATTCATTCATTTATTTCGAGTGTAGCATTGCATAACTATTCTGAGAGTTTTGAAACAGCCATCAGCGCCTTGGTGATCTTTTGTATCCAGTGTTTTGTAAAATGACCTATGATACCTGCACGTGATTGCTATATCGGGATCTAGAAAATAATCCTGAAATAACGTGCGCTCTGATTGGCTGCAAATCTATTTTATATAACTAAACATAAATCACGGAATGACGTCACGTAACTCAAGATTTGTAAATCCACTTTTTTTTGTTAAAAGTTATTTTCTAAAAGGGATAAAACAGCATCGCGCGTGCCTCTAGACAATAATATAAAACGCTATGACGTTTTGAGCCCCAGTCTAACTCAAGAATAAACCACAAAATCAATAAGTCGACTGAAGGTTACGTTATTAATCGCGACAAACTTTTTAAAAGAAGAGATCTTCTGCCTTGAGCTCTTTGAAAATTCCTTCAAAAACTCCTCTCTCCTGCTTCCTCTTCAGCCAACCTCTGTCTGGGCATTTTATCCTCGGTTCTTGGAATTCTTCTTCTTCACTATCCGTCAAAACAGCGTACACAACAAACGCTTCCGCCATTGCTGCAATTGTCAAAACAGTCGCATTGCGCATGCGTGTAATAGTGATTGCGTATCGCTGAATTTCAAACTCAGTCTGATCTCCATGCATAATCTGATATGGCTGTAAACAATTTGTTATCAGATCATGTGACATTGCACGTGACTTTTATATCAGGGTGTAACAAAACAGAATTTCAAACTCAGTCTGAGGCTACGTTCACACCAGTTTGGATAAATTTGAAAACGGATAAATAGGTACGAAAACCTATAAAATGTTTTTGCGTCCACACTAGAAGCCGGATAAAACGTTTCACGCCCTCACCAATACAATCTTTGCTGGATAATCAATAAATTACATTACATAAGTTCCTAGACATTCTAAAATGCCGGAAACCTATTCAAAAAGCTCCGTTTTCAAGAGGACTCGCGTCCACACTAATACATTTAGCCGGAGTTTGCAAATATAGCCACTCTGGAAAGCGTATTCAAATTTATCCGTTTTCATGGATAAACTTATCCGGATATGTGGGTATTAGTGTGGAGGGAAGGCGTATCCGAAGAAAAACTGACGCGTTTTCAAAGTTATCCGGGTAGTGTGAACGGAGCCTGGTCTCCATGTATCACGTGGTATGGCCGTGAACAGTTAGTCACGTGGTGATGTAATCCCAAGTTGAACTGCAAACAAGGTCCACGTTATCAAATTTATGAAAACACTTCTTATCGAAGACTCCAGTAACTATGCGGTGCATAGTGTTGAGTGACAGTTAAGATATTAATAATAACATTAAGCTTTTCATTCATCCTCTTCATTGCAACTGTTGTAAAGTGATTGAAAATCTGCAATTTTTTGTCTTTCCATGATGCGCCTAATAGACAGCAGTACACTTGTGGTTACCGCCAAACCAAACGAGAAGAGAAACAAACAAAATATTACAAATAAGCTGATTGCAAGCGAAGAGTTGCCAACTTCCCGTGAGTCAAAGTTTGGATGTTGAGGGACAAAGTCACCAAATCCAATCGTGGTTAAACTAATAAAAGCAAAATAGAATCCTTCGAAGAAATTCCAGTTTTCTACAAAGATTCCAACGGTGGCGATTACGGACATGACAGAAACTGCTATAAATACTGCAACAAAGAGACAGCATAAGTTGAATGGTATGGAATCAGAAGGACAGCGCGATCGGTTTAACTTCTGTAAAGTAGAACTGATTGTTTCAACAATCATTTTACCCAGAGACGCTAGCATCATCCATGTAAGAGGAATTCCAAATAAGGCATAAAATATGCAGAACACGCGGCCACTTATTGTGGCTGGAGATAGATGCCCATAACCTGTGGATAAAACATAATAGATATAAGGCTTACTGAACACTTGAGAAAACAGCAACAACAAAAATAATGATGGTGATAATAATAATAATAATAATAATAATAATAATAATAATAATAATAATAATAATAATAATAATGACGATGGCGATGACGATGACGACGATGATGGTGATGATGATGACGTCGAGGATGAGGAGGAGGATGATGATGATGATGATGATAATAATAATAATAATAATGATAATAGTAATAATATTGATAACAATAGTTACAATATGAAAACGGTATTGGGAGCAAGCGAAGCACAGTTGGTTAGCAGCTGGGATTGTCTTTTTCTATAGTTATTCGTGTGATATTTTTTGTAGTATTTTAATAAATACGGTTGTGGTTTTGTTAAAACAATAGCAGGTGAATAGCACTTTTCGCACGCTCTGATTGGTTCATCAAACACCGAATATCTTGCGCTATTCACTTCGGTCACTCATCCGTGAAAAAATGGCTTCCCATTTTGCTTCAATTTCGGAAGAAGAAATTTTTAAAATAAGCAAGGAAGAAACCCCTTTAAAAACAAAAACAGTGTTTAATGGTGAGTTTTTATCTCTTAATATCAACGGCAGAGTTGAAAAACTATCGACATTTCAAGTTTGTTTACAAATTTTTCTATTCATCCATGTCCATGTAAACACGAAGAAAAATACAACGTTTAACAAAAGAAAATACGTTTTGCAGCATGGTTTGAGTAACAAAATGAGTTTGAAACAGCTATCGAGGAAATGACTACAACTGAACTGAACAAGTGCCTGTGATCACATACTCGCGCGTGAAACAGATTGCGGAAGACTGGTTGTGAAACTTGTCTTTGCCCAGATTTTTACAATTTTTTGAAATAAATTATATTTTTAAAACGTGCTATTCACCTGGTTGGTTAACACTAATACAATTATCCCCCTCAGTGTCGCTTCGCGGCTCGGCAAATATCCACCGCTATTCACCTCCACTTCTGGGGATAATTGTTTACCATTTCCTAGCCGAGCCGCGTTCCGTAAACTATTCTAAAGTGCGGGCGCAGGAGTGCAGTAAAGTTACGATCCCAAAGCGGGTGTAAATGGCATAGGAAATAGCTGAAACCTTGTCTTATCTACCCAATTTTAATGATTACACTATTTCGACATTTCGCCTTCCTGTGCTTTGCCTAATGCAACAAACTTCACTTCGCCAAACTGCACTGCAGATCTAAAACCTCCGGCTAAAGCTGACATTCGTGTTTAAAAACGTCTGTGGCTGTAGCGCTTTAAAATTTACAAAGGCAACATTAACTATATTTAACAGTTCACGAAAGATAATCAAGCTTCTAAATGAAACCACGGCGAAGGTTGACCTCGCACAGTTGGAGAAGTGGAAACAATGTACATGCTAGTAAGTTTCTTTCTGACGATAATTATTTCCACTACTCTAACTGTGCCAGGTCACCTTCACCTCGGCTTCATGTAGAGGCTTGGTTACCTTTCAGGAACTGTGAAATGGTCTATTTGAGAAGAGATATCGAAAAAGTTTTAAAAAAATAGGGCTTGCCAATTGAAAATCCTTTGCAAATGGCAAAACGACTGCCTAAATTATGTTAGGAAATCGATATTATTATTTTTATTTATGCCACTGAAGTGTGGCCAGATGCCTACAAATGTAAATATCTCGCACAAATTGATAAATTTTGAAGGCGCTTAGGTAATCTGAGCCTTATATCTCTTCGGGTTATAAATCCTGCACCCTCCACTGCTATATTGTTATGAATTAATTATAAAAGTCTCTGTTGTAACATGTGGAAAAATAAACCTGCTGAAACATGTTGAAACACACTGCAGTAGTATTTAGTCCCACTTGCATTTCATTCGAATGAATAAAATTGAACCCAGGAATCCTCACACATTAACCAACTCAACTAATCGTGAAACCGCTACGTTGCCAGCGTGGCTATCGCTGATGGTGTAGTGGTTAGCACTCCTAACTAGAATACAGGGAGACGTGGGTTCGATTGCCGCTCGGGCATAAATCAATTTTTTCGAACGAGTGTATTTACTGATTGCCAACGAGCCATCCGAGCGAAGACGCGAGGCTGGCGAGGCGGCAGCACTATAGAGCCGTGCGAGGTATTGATATAGGCGGAAAAGATCTCGAGTGATTCGGAGAGATGTAAGCAATGTAAGATTTTTTTTGACGTAATGTCCTTCAATGGACCAATCATTGTGTGTCAATTTCGAATGGACCAATCATGCGTACGTCACCCTTGTAACGTCACGACAGCTTGGTTATCTAAGTCAGTTGGCTCAACTGCATTCGCATCTGGTTGAGGCGTCCGCGTGGTGAAATGTTTATTGAGTTAAGAAATGTTCTTTTAGCGTGCATTTTAAGTTTTATTTGTTCTGAAAGCCACGACAAGTGGATGTACTTTAGTAAGTACCATTTTGGGAAATTGATCGAGCGAATAAGCTCAACCATCGGTCAGGGAACCTCAAGATTTGTCAACTCGA
>JAOCNB020122932.1:0-18747 GCA_026546465.2 Palythoa caribaeorum | reverse complement strand
CCACCCCACCCCACCCCGCCCCCCCCCCCCCCCCCCCCCCCCCGCCCCCCCCCCCCCCCCAAAGGTACTTAGCTAGAAAAAGTAAGTAAGCATAGGTCACTAAGGCCTTCAAATTTACATGTTCTAAAAATATTTTTGTCCAAAAGGATACCCCATTCTATAATTTGGCTGTAAATGTTGACCCATGAATTCTAATATGAAACACTCAAAGGGACGCCATAATCTAGAAAAGATGCATCTATGTCAAATATTCATATCCGTTTTTGAAGGGTGAGCCAAATCGTAATAAAGGGAAGTGAGTAAAGAGATTGCATTTTGATTTTGATTTTAAGGTTACCATATACCTTTAGGGGTGTTTTGCGTCAAAACGATACAGTGCATCTGTTTTAAACCGTAGACACCTAAACCCTTATATCAAATTAAAGCTGGCTTTTTTACCAGGCCGAGGTTGTTGTCATTGTCATGGCGCGGGTTTCATTAAAATCAAATCTTTGGTCAGCAGTGATACCAGGTTAGCAAACGACCTATGGATTACTTACCGTGATCAAAATCAATCATTCTGAGACAGAGGAGCGAAAACCAGAGAAATGCTCCAGCCGAACCAAAGAACAGCACTAACAACAAAACCTTCATCCGTCTGCCAAACAGGTCAGCACCCCTAAAGGAATAAAGCATAAGTACTTTATGTAACGCAATTCCGTAAGGATTGGCCATCCAGCCTCTCAAAATCAATACTGTGTTTTTGGTATTTTTTGATCTTGTGCACTCGTATCCAGATACTTTTGAATCTGCAAATTTTTCTTTGCGAATTCCAATATGTTCACATCCACACGAAGCGTATTCAAATCGAATTCGCCCATCCACACGTATCCATATTATTATATACGTATCTATATCATTATTTTTATTAGTTGCTTTATTATTATAATTGTACATAGATTGAAATGAGTAGTATTGTTATAATTGTAGATAATTAACATTATCAGTCGAAGAGCCATTTTTGTGGAAGTTCATATAATCATCATCATCATCATCATTATTATTATTATTATCATTATTATTATTATTATCATTATTATCCTCCATGTATGCGGATTTATTCTATTCCTCTGTAAATTTTGTCTACAGAGCATGCACCATAAAGTTTATCATATTCTGCTCGGCCGCCATATTGAATATAAAATTTTACGCGGTAAAGGCTGGGTACGACATCGGATTAAAAATATTCAGATTCTAGCGTCCCCGCGGTATCGCAGTCATAGCGTGTTCACAAATTTTCACTTTGATTCAAAAAGTATCGGATTTGTTTGGTGGTTTCATCGGATTCACGTCACGTGGAAGGAAGCTGAATCCTGAAAGAAAAATTTCCGGATTCAAAAATATCCGCTGTGTGTGAACAGCGTCTTAAGAGCTGAATACAAGTGTCTAGCCACATGAAAGATTACCTGGCCAGCAAAAGTCCTGAGCCAATTCCGGCGATCGTTGCGTAAAAGCCGATCCAGCCTGCTTCATTCTACAGAACAAAAATAGACTGGTTCATTTGCATTCTGTTAAAAACTGTTTCTTCTTTATATTTTAGTGCTGCTATTAGAAAGCTTATACTTGGTCGTGGTTGTGTTCATAATCATTTTATAATCACTACCGTAATATCTCTCTGGCCATCACCTTCTCCATCGCCAACGTCATCACTGTGACCATCATTATCATCATCACCACCACCATCCTCTTCATCATTATCATTATCATCATCATTACCATCATCATCACCATCATCATCCCACCATTCTCTTCTTCATCATCATCATCATTATCATTGCCATCATTATCATCACATTACCATCGTCATCATCATCATCACCATTGTCATCATCATCATCACCATCGTCACCATCGTCATTATCACCACTTTCATCATCAACATCAACATCATCATCATCATCATCATCATCATCATTATCATCATTTTCATCATCATCGTTGTCATTGTGATCATGATCATCATCACCAACGTCATAATAAGATCATAATCAATACCATCATTGTCACTTTCATTATATTCACTATAACCATCACCATTGTCATCATTATCACTATTGCAATCAAAATCCTCAAATATTCATCATCATCATCATCATCATCATCATCGTCATTGTATTACCTGCGATATATTGAATGTCTCCAAATTAACTGCTAGAGACGCTCCCCATCCACTATACACACCTGTGATGAAAAAAGACAAAGAAAACGATGTTCCTACCTGTAAACAAGGAAGCTTTCAAGAACAAAATTCGCAAACGAAAACTGAAAGTTTTCCTCTTTTGCAGAAGTTTTCCATGAAAGAAGTACGTGACAACCATAAACAAGAAAGAAAGCATGACCTTCTATTTATATTAAGAAAATTAGAATAGTTGTGTATCTAACTGTCTCTGCACTGGTTGGAGAAAATAGTGCACTTGATCCGACAAATACTTCTTCATCTTAGTCACCATGCAGCTACGCAGCCGCAGTAAAGAAATACTCTCGTTTTCAAAATGTTACAAGATATTTACCCGTCGTGGCACCGTACACAAGAGCCAACGTCCAAAACTGTGCGTTCCTGCAAAATAATAGAGATACCGCTATTTTCAGATGCCCTCGCTACGCGCTGGATTTCAGTTGTTGCAGACATGTTCAGTCTTATGTGTTGACGAGCTGTCAACGTTAGTCTGTTCTCATTAATTGGTTGGACTCATGGGCCGTTCAAATGGATTCTGTCGAACGTTCAAATGGGTTCTATACTCCGAGTGGGTTTTAGGCGGTGTTACAATCCAGAACGTTTACGAAGCTTTCACAACTCGACTCCCGGCTTAAGAAGCTCGGGTCAGATTGGATATTGAGAGAGTGGTGACAATATTTTCTAAAGATCCGCCCATGTAGCATGTTATTGTCCGTTTAAGGACCTCTTTCCTCAACGATTTTGTTCCTACTCTATCTTTTTCTTGTATTTTCCCTTTGTTTGTGTGATCTTGTCAGTTTATTTTGAAGCTAATATTTAGCGCTATTTTTAGTTGCCTTCGCCACGCGCCGAAGTTCATTGCAGTAAAATTACCGGATGAACTGTCAACATAGTGATAAGTCCGTTCTCGTTGATTGGTTGGACTCGTGGGCCGTTTGTTTTTAAGCCATTTCGAAAGTTCAATTGGTTCAAAAACAAACGGCCCACGAGTTTAACCAACCAAGCAAAACCCTTGCAATATCTACGAGGACATTCATATCTGTTGGTACAGTCTGACTTATTAGAAGGTAAATTACTACCATGAAAAATCTAACCGGTTTCCGTAAAATGGTGGAACCTGGTGTGAATCTATCACTATGCTACATAACAAGGCAGGATCAGAACAATGACTACAACAAACCCGTATACCGGGCAACCTAAGGAGAAAAGAAAAATACCCGAAACAACATGGAGACGGAAAGTAAAAATGTGGAGAAGTTGAAGCACGAGCTCTGGAAAATTTTCACAAAACTCGAAGAAGATGGCTAACAAGATATAGACCTGACAAGAAGGCCCATTTTGCTAAGAATATTTCGCGTTTTTTTTTTTTGCAACCTACCTAAAAATCTGTTTTGCACCTTCAAAAAAGTTCTCCCGTTGAAATCTGGCTGAGTGACTTGGAGGTGTCGGTGGTTTGTCAGGAAAATATACCACAACGGCCAGAAATAGTGCAGTAACTACTCCAAACTCTGTTGAAAGGTAGAAGTTAGTGTTAGTAGACGTCTAGTAGTAGAATTTGAGATCACAGTTGCATGGGAAAAACAACTACAAAAGCCATTTCATCGACATCAATTGATTGATGTTATAATGTTTCGCCTTTGTCAGACGTGAGAAGAATTTTCTGAGTCTAGGCTGGTATCCGCTCTGTATCATTTGTTTGGGTGTGGTATGTATGTTACGTCTGCGGGCTCTCTGTGGATAAAATCATCTCCTAAGAATTAAATTATATGCTTTTTTCCTCGAGAACACTGGCCAACGAACTTACTTTCCTTTGTGCTAAGGTTTTAGAAGCGGGTAGAATATCACAATAAATCTGAGATGTGGTTAGATGGTTCTATCAGGAAAGATTCTAAACCCACATCAGCAATGCTCTATATGTACCATGAAGACGCTTTCCCAGTTTGGTGATTCACATTTCTGCACCTTGTGTTTACTTCATAATTATGATATATTAGAGAATAAATACACTTGTCCGAAAAAGTTTGATGCTCTGAGCTGGAATCGAACCCATGTCTCCCTGTATTCTAGTCACCATCAGGGACCACCACGCTGGCAACGTAGCAGTTTCACGATAAGTTGAGTTGATTAAAAATTTTTCGGATGTGGCATGGCGTCATAGCTCAGGTGGTTAGAGCACTGCACCGGTATCGCAGAGGTCACGGGTTCGAATCCCGTTGAAGCCTGAATTGTTTTCAGGCTTCTCTTTCGCAATTACTTAAATGGCGTTCATAACTGCGAAGGTAGTATCAAACGTCATTGAGTTGGTTAGTACGCGAGGATTCTTGGATCATACTACTGAATAACAAACATAGATATATATTATCAGCTACATTACATCACATCATATCACATCATGTTATGTTATTTCATGTTATGTTATGTTATGTAGTGTCATGTTGTGTTGTATTGTATTATATCATGTTATGTTATATTGTATCATATTATACTATATTATGTTATATTTAGTCAACATTAACAATAGTATATATTATAAGATAGAAAAAATGAACTTACCAACATAGAGGAGATTCATAATCTGAGCTTTGCCCTCGGTTTTTAATCGTTTTGTGACTAAGAAGAAAGAGTTAAAACTATTAATTGAATATATAATATACAACAATAAAAGTAATATAGTCTGGGGACATATGCTTTACAATCTCAATATTGACCCATCCCACTGTAGTTACACCTCGGTATCTCAGTGGCAGAACACAAATCATGAAATCGGTTAGTCTTGGATTCGATTCCCGCGTGGGACATGTGTTGATCTGTATCCAGCATTTTTCTGTTTATATTTTTCTGAAGACACATAAAGTGTCTCTCATCTAACAGTGAGTTACTCACTCCTCATCAACATCACTTTAATATGTGATATATTTTTATTTGGAGTATTTTGTGTGTGTATTTTAACTACACATAAAATACCCTAACTTACTACCATACAATCACGACAAGCCCTTATGAAGAGCACAAACACTAACAGATTGGTTTTAGTTCTGAAGTAGTTCCACAGGATATACAAACTTACCCTTTGCAACAATTACCGAATCAGCTTCTAGGCCTAGTCCCGCGCTGCGTGCAAACATCGCCTCGATTTCCCTGGGGTGGAGAGCGCTATACCACACAGCAAGGTCATCCAAGGTCACTCTACTGAACTGAAGCTTGTCGTTAGGTCTACCGAGTGTTAGTGTGGTATAATTGGGCTGGATCGGTGCTGTCGCCTTCCCCTGGCTGTCATAGCCAACCAAACTTCCGTTACTATATACTATTAATCCATCACGTGACGTCCACGTGAATGAAACATGAATCCAAGTGTCACTCGGAGCGAGAAAACTTCGTCTCCAAACTCGCGTACCATTTTCTACTTTAACATTCAGGTGATCTCGATTGTCATTTTCAAAGTCTTGATAAATCAGAAATCCTCTGTAGCCATTCACAGTTCCACTTGTACCTAGAAAGTACTGTTGAGGTTGTGATAAAGTCCGATTGTATTTAAGCCATAACGAAACTGTAAGACCGTCTTTACACAAAGTAGGTTCCCCCAAACAAGTGCTTATAAAATGTCCGATTCGTATCCAACCGTTAACTCCGTCAGTCGAAACGCTCCCATTGAGGATACCTTGACTTGTAATGACATTACCAAACGCTTGCCCTGCACCTCCCCCCTTGACATCAACGACTTTGCTTACTATTTCAGTTCTCCAGGGTGAGGCCGAAGTGTCTTCTTTGCTGAGCCTGTTACTCGAGGTTAACCTTTTCTTATCGTTAACGTGAAACGCGTTGAGTGAGTCAGCACCAACTTGTACATTAATAAAACTACTATTCATTCTGTCCATCGGCCAATAGTGAACTGCCTCTGTGAACAGTGCATCTGAAAAAATAAAATCATAACTATCTCATATATGCTAATGTTGAACCGCCATCTTGGGTCTTCGTCTACTTTAACAAAATCTAACTTGAATCAAAGTTTTTAGGCTAAAATTTGAAATCCTACATGCTTGAAAAGCAATTATCAAATTAAGGTTGCAACCTATAAATTTAAAAGGCTAATATATTTTGTTTAAAAATAGCCTCAGTGGTTGCAAAGAATTGTTATTACTTCTAATTGAAAGGAAATAAACCAGTTTGTGGTTCTATAGCTGACTTACGAGCCCAAGTGTATCTACGCAGTTGTATGCGCGTGTGTCTGAATGGATAGCGTAGGTAAAATAAGCTCGTTGTGTGAACTACTGTATAAATCAAGCAGCAGAAAGGATTGGGGAGAAAAATTGAAAAGGATTTTGTGAGTAAAAGTTTATTCCGAGTTTAAAAAAAACTATTCTAACTTACCAGCATAAGGGATTGATCTGTCAAGATATCTTTCCAATGCCGCGCTGCAAAGAAATAAGTGTTGGAAGTTATGCGTTGAATTAACAGATGTAAAAACTGAAATCAATAATATAGCTAATAATTGTTGTTCAACTTTACGAGGCACAAATGGACCCACTACAATTGACCTGCTCCCAAGAAATGTTACTTTATAGCTTAGGTGGTTAGAGCACTGCATCGGTATCGCAGAGGTCACGAGTTCGAATCCCGTTGAAGCCTGAATTGTTAGGCTTCTCCTTCGCTGTTACTTAAAATGCGTTTATAAGCGCGCAGATCTTATCATGACGTCATTCTATACTGTATGCTCAAATGCTCAATGCTAAGCGTTCTCCTTGCAATTCGAGATTGAATTGCACGGAGATCGAGGCTTCTGTGGCAGCCGTTATACGGTCCGTGTGTGATCTTAGAACACGCCATCACAGTGTGCTGTAATTAGCTGGTGCCGATTTTCTGAAGGAGTAAAACCGTAGTACCCGGAGAAAAACTCCGAAGTCAGATTGAGATCGACAAATCTCAGCCAGGGTACGAAGCCCGGGGTCTGATCCCGGGTTGGGAGGTGGAAGTCGCCAATGATGACCAACACGCCAACCTGCCTGACTGTTTTGGAGTTTAAAGTATATCATGGAATAATCTAATACTTGGCGGCGTGGTTGGCGCCAAGAGGTCTCTGCCTTGTAACCACATGGTCCCAGGTTCAACTCCCGGCTCAGCGGAGTGTTGAACATTTGTGTGACCTTCTTTTCGGCCAAAGTTTACTCAGCTTTCCATCCTCCCGAGGTCGGTAAAAAGAGTACCAGCTTCTGATGGGGGCTAACCTGCGATGGATTAGTGTCCCGTCCAGGGGAAGTCAATGACTCTCATCCGCTTCACACTACAGAAACCGGAGATAAGCATCGGCTCCTATGGGCCACTTTCGCTCCTAAAAGGATTTAGCTTTAGCTAGCTAGCTAATGCTTGCCTATTACAATACTGACCTGATGTTCGCAGAATGATTTGCCTTTCTTGGTAACAGAAAATTCATTTCGGACTTAATATCGATGACAAATTTAGGTCCGATAATAAAGGAAAGTGCCACGCCCAGTGAACCGCACAAAGCGGCGGCTGCTGTTGCCGTGGTACGCTGTTCAGACGGAAACCAAGACGCGGATAGGAGTGGCGGGGCTGCTTGGGTAACCGGGCCTGCAAGTCCGTTCAGCAACTGACCAGCACCCATGGACCTGGGGTAGAGTAAGACAGTCAGTGTTTTTTGAACGAAGGTAATAAACAACCAAAAATATATTTTTAAAAAACATAGTGTGGGAAAAATTCTAGTTTTTTGTTACAATTAATACTCTAGTCCAGAAAACAACGTACTGCTACAAATAGACCTCCTCGGACAACCTCAATATTTTCCCAATACAGTTCTCTTGGTAAATAAGATACTTTGTTTAAGCTGAACATTCTTTCGTGTCTTGTTCATTATCGCATCTGAAACAAAGTATTTTATTTCCGAAGAGGGCTGGATTTGGGAAAACATTTAGGCAGTCCGAGGATTTCTATTGCTTACCAGATAGCATAGCGTGAATCTGACGTCACACATCTTAGTCCGGTCCCAACAAACATCATTGCTGTGGAGGCTAGCATGCTTAGACGGAGGCCTGGCACGAGAGAAACAAAATTTCTTTTAAAATGAAATTGCCACCTTATTAGCGTTTGATTTGATTTTGCGATTTGTCCAAAAATCTGCAAAAACCGCAAAATTCAATTCCTACACCAGTTTTTACATTCTTTCAGTCATTTTCCTATTTAAGGGTTACCTGCCTTAATTAGCCCCTATGGTTATTACAGGTGGCCTTCATTTAACAATTTGTAACTCTTTTTCCTATGTTAATTCTGTATCTTGTAATGATGAGTGTAAATAAATTTGTTGTAGTTGTTGTCGTTGTTACACCGTACCTCTACGCATGCATAAATTAAAATAACGAATTCTGATTGGATGTTATTTTTGACTACTGCTTAGCACTACTTTAAGTTCGTTTACATGATGGGACAGTCAGTTTAAGTTATTGTTTAAAAAACAATAAAGGTGATTCTTAATACCAACGCCACAAAACAGGACGTGACAACTTGAACACAAAAACTTATTTTAAAACACCACACGTCTGATAAACTGAAATTTATCGAGCAAAATGGTTATCAGAAAATCCAGATATCTCATGAGCCAAACATTATATTTCCACGTATCTTTCCTTTTAAGAAATGTTTCATAATAGTTTTGTAAAAAGTTACAATGACAATGCGATGTAGCAGTTAATTAATCCAAATGTATCTGAAAGTCAAGTAGTATCCCCACTCCTTTTTCGTAACAGCTATTTAAGGAATTCTTACCTTTCTCATCCATCAGCCAGGAGAAAAACGACAATGACAATGGCAACGACAATGGCAACGACAACGACAATGACAATGACAACGACAATGACAACGACAATAACAACGACAACGACAATGACAACGACAATGACAATGACAATGACAATGACAACGACAATGACAACGACAACGACAATGACAACGACAACGACAATGACAACGACAACGACAATGACAACGACAATGACAACGACAATGACAATGACAACGACAATGACAATGACAATGACAATGACAACGACAATGACAACGACAATGACAATGACAATGACAACGACAATAGCAACGACAATAACAATAACAATGACAACGACAAGGACAATGATAACGACAATGGCAACGACAACGACAATGAAAATGACAACGACAACATCAACGACGATAGCAATGACAATGACAACGATAATGACAATAGCAACGACAACGACAATGACAATGACAATGACAACGACAACGACAATGACAATAGCAACGACAACGACAATGACAATGACAACGACAACGACAATGATAACGACAACGACAATAGCAACGACAACGACAATGATAACGACAATGACAAAGACAACGACAATGAAAATGACAATGCGATGCAGCAATCAATTAAACCAAATGTAACTGAAACTCAAGTAGTATCCCCACTCCTTTTTCGTAACAGCTATTTAAGGAATTCTTACCTTTCTCATCCATCACCCAGGAAAAAAACAACATTGTGAATAAATATGTGATTGGATCCATACTGGCGAGTACAGCCACCTCAGTGTTGGTCCAACCAAACACCAACTTGGCTGTGCTAGCAATGGGCCCGTACGTGTTCCAGCAGCAATACTGAATGAAGCCAATAGCTGAGAATAGGAATAGGATGTAGAAACGTCTCTTGTAGCACTTGTGCGAATGTCTCCTGTGGGAGGAGGGCTCAGTTATTTCTGACAATGAATCTTGCAGCAACTTTTTATCGGAGGCTTCGGAGCAATCTTCTTGCGTTGAAGATCTTGAGGCTGAATTAACGATATTATGATAACGATAATGATAACGATAAATAATACAATAATAACAAAATATTAACGATGAAAACAACAGCAATAACAATAACAAAAACAATGGTAAAAACTATGACAACGGCAACGGCAACAGCAATGACAATGGCAACGACAATGACAATGGCAATGACAATGACAACGACAATGACAATGACAACGACAATAGTATTGGTACTGACAGGTTCTGTGCCGTCTGGAGTAAAGTGTCGTGATTAAAAAAACTCCTATGCGAATTAATAATTACAGGAGTGAATAGGAAAACCAAAGATGTTGTGAATTCCAAACACTGTCTGTCAATCATCAACATTTGTTAAAAACTTGGCATTTGGTTACCCTCAGCAGGTTTTTCTCGGTGTGCACTGGAATTCGAAGTTATCAATATCAGGGTCGTAGAATCAGGGAAAGCCAGGCAGCTCCATTCCCTAATTCAGCCGTAGAAGATGATCTTGATTAATTAAACTTATTATATAGTGCCAACAAATCAGTGAATCTGGGCTACTTCAATGCTGATACTTGATTTTTATTTTTTATTTTCATCATCATCATCATCATCATCATCATCATCATCATTACTCATCATAATTATCATTATCATCATCATCATCACTCATCATCATCATTAGCATCATCATCATCATCATCATCATCTTCGTCATCATCATCATCACCACCACCTTCATCGTCATCATCATCATCATCATCTTCTTCTTCTTCTTCATCATCATTATCATCATCATCATCATCATCATCATCATCATCATCATCATCATCACTCATCATCATCATCATCATTAGCATCATTTTCATCTTCGTCGTCACCACCACCACCGCCACTATCATCATCATCATAATTGTTACTATTATTATTATTATTATTGTTATTTATTTTGTGAAAAATGAATTAAATAAAATTAGGTTCTAGTTGTTCCGATTAGCAGTTTAAAGTATCTCTGAGCTCTGGTGTTAATGCTTTTTATGCACATTATTAATAAATCTCGTCACCAAAAGCTATTACAAAATTAGGATCAAAAGTTTTAAATTCAGAAAATTTCACCAGTGATACATGTTCATGCTTCTTTTCGGATTACGCTACGTCTTATAAATCTTTAAAATTGGGGTTAAAAGTTTTAAACAATTGTTTTATCAAATTTACAAAATTTCACCGCATTTGTGTTGTTGATCGAAATCCATTAGCACTGAACTGGCGTGTTCGTTTTTTCGGAGAAAAAAAATCAAAATCCTCAAAATTCGTTATAAGTTGGAATGCTGCGACAGTTAATTGATCGTAAAATTTCTTTAAACGTTAAAAATCAGATATAAGAAACTGAAAGAAGTTTAGTTTTGGATACAACTTACAACATTCGCCACCCGTGCGGCAGAGCAAATCACGATTGCGTTTCTTGTACTTTTGTATCTCGTATGGGTCCATTCTTCTCCATGGATTCTCAAACTTAATTTCAACTCTGTGTGTCTCAGACTCGCCTTCCGGGCCTTTTTCTGTATTTCCCTGAGAACTGTTTTCTGCTTCATTACCAACTGCTTCTGAGGGTAATAGAGCCTCGATAACGCCCTCTTCCACATCTTCTGGGCCAGCTCTGAGCTTCATTGCCGTCCCAAATGCACGCCCTGCGTCGCAAACTGCAATAAAAATAACATACATGTTTGTGCTATGCGCTGGTAAGAGTTGTGAATGCATTGTAAATTGTTTATTTAAAATAGATCGCAGTGCACTAGGCTTCTTCACAAAACTTGTTGTTGTTTCTTTTTAGCAGGTATTTTTACACTAAATACAATTCATAAACAAACCATACCAACTAATAAGTGCTAAAGGGTGAAAAAGTTTAATTTTACTTTGAATTTTTTTTTTTATGTATGATAGTGCATTTCTAATTCAAATGGAAAAATTCCAGCCCATATCGGCAGAATTTGGAAAAACAGTGCCTTTCATTTCGTAATATAAAAGTATTGTTTTCTTTTCAATTCACTACCTGTTACACCAAAAATAATTGCAAACCGTAACTCGAATAAGTTGACTTAAAAACTAAGCGAAATAATTTCAAGGAAATAATTATACTGAATTGTCTTTACTGAAATGAAACATCTGAAAACATTGTCGTGTTTTCGCACAAAATAGCGAGCAATTATTTTAAGTGTTTGGTGCGCTTTAAAATGCAGTAAAATATAATTAAGTTTTTTATGTCAGTAAATCCTAACAATAAACAATTTAACATAACAATTTATGTGCTTTTCTACAAGAAGAGATGCATAATACCGTGTTGCGTTTAAGTTTTTGCCATGTATCGAATACAAATTATTTTATCACACCGCAATTCAGTTGCATATTTTTTTTATTTATTGGAAAAATTGAGGGAATTAACTCTGAACACAACATTTAGTATAGGTGATAATCACTCAAAATACTCATGAGAAGAAATAAGCCTATATATGAATGTTGTCCTGTTAGTAGAGAATTCAAAATCCAAATTTGAACTTCAAATTTTTCATTTAAAAAAACCAAAACAAAATGAGCTGAACAGCAAAAGACTGAAAAAAAATGTCTCGTACAAATGACAATGAACGCTTAAAATTTCGTTTTAGAAATTATGATTTGGAATTAACTGATGCAAGTCTCACTGAAAAAATTATGTTAAAACAAAAGAAACGAAGAAAACGAATTTAATACCTTTAAAAATTGTAGTCTCGGGAGTAATCATACTGCATGAGCCTCTGGGGAAAGCCATCAAATTCAAAATTACCGCAAGATAATTTTTATTGTTTGTATACAAACACGAAATGCGAGTCAGTCCAAGGTCCAAAAATGCTGGAGTTACTTGTAAAAATAATAAAGGCTGTTGAAGTGTACAGAACATAAAGCTGTTTTACTGATCTTTCTCACAAAAGATATCAATGTCTTTTCATTTAGCACTTTTTATGGATTGTTAACGTTCAACAAATATGGATGTTTTTGTTAGCATTGTTTTTAAAGATTTTGTGGGAAGCAACTTAAAAAATTCAAAACCTACATCAAACAAAATGAAATTTTCAACGCTGTTTTATAAAACTGAGAAAACTTTCGAAAATTTACAATTATTCTATTAAATAGTAAATTTTGGATAGATCAAGAACGGCTCTTTACCTTGAGTACTCGTGAAGTTTTGATGCTTTGCTGACTAATCGGTTTTCAGTCGAATCTCAACCGGTGGTCGGACCTTAGCGAAATGGGACAGCAGTTGCATGCACGCGTCCGACACTATTTTCTCTCCAAACATTCTCTAACTTTTGATTAAGCAGAACCAATATTTCATAGCTGCAGAACCAAACTTAAATATTGTTTCGAGTTAACACTACAAAGGGGCCAACAAAAAATCCAGCTCGTTGGGATATGCAAATCTTTTTCAAAACGGAAATAACACAATTTCAGCGCTTTTGCAATAAGACGAATTCTGGTTGGTCCGGTTGTTTGTCCTATGGACAGGTTGTGACACATCCTTAAAGCGTACATCACATGTTTGAACCATTCCCCGTTATAAAGTTTTTTTTAGGGAGGGGGAAAAGATGGGAATAAAATTGCACTCACATAAATTAATTATCTCAGTTGAAAGATATACGGTCAGGGTAATGATGTATAATGCTGAAACTTATTACTCGATCATAGCCTGCGCCGCAGACACTCTATACCTCCGGTATGGTCTAAATCAACGATTGAAAGAGCTTGGGCCGGCTGCAACGCAGGCTACTTGATCATAGAGCTACCAACATATTATAAAAAATAATTCAGAAAGTACACGCGTTCTGGTTGGTCGACAAGTGTGCTTTCATAGCGCTATGAAACACGAAAATGACGTTTAGCTGTCGCCAAGTTGTGCCGGAGAGTTTGTAGTTTCAACAACAACAACAACAACAACAATAATTTTTGTTCGTGACAGAAATAAAACTATACGCGCTTCATATATCGTCTTTCTCTTTGTTAAGTCAGAAAATAATAATTTTATAAAAGAAATAAAACATGTTCTCTGTGCCTTCATAGTCTGGTGAAAACCTTGGCAAAATTCTCGAGCAGGTGAAAACCTGTTACTGCGTTTCGGGTTTTCAATGATCTGGTCTCGAATTCTCCCAAACGTTCGCTTCGGTTTTGACCAGGTTATGAAGGCACGGAGAAAATGTTTTATTTCGTAAATCAAAAACAAAAAAAAAGCTTTCCATTCGGATTTTGTATTTCCAAATGTTTTCAAAAACGAAAACTTTATCGTGGTTGGCCTCGTCGGTGAGATGCTAGTTTGCCGTGCGGGACTGGGTTTGGGATCGAGTTACGCCGGGCCAAACCTTCACCTGGAGTCTTAAAACAACTGAAGAGAAGGTGCTGCCTTTGCTTTATAACAACTGCGAAACCTTCGCATTTTTTTTTCCGGATACGGACTTTAAACCGTAAGTCCAGTCTCTCGACACTCCATCGGTGAACTGAGAGAGCCCATGCGCGCACTTGTATAAAAGAGTAGGGTAATGATCCCGTTGTCGTGGTCTGTCTCCTTCACTGAGGGGGCTGCTCAATGTTTGAAATATATTTGAACCGCGGACTATCTAAGACACTCAACTCTTGAACCTTTATTTACTTGTATCATGACCTTGAAAAGCTCCCTTCGGGGAGCCGTCATTATGTATTTCTATACGAGTCACGTAATCCCATAGCAACGGTTACTAAGCCGCCATCTTGCATGCTAGGTAAAATACATACATAAATAAAATGACGAGTCACGTGATCAAATGGCAACGGTTACTAGGCCGCCATGTTGCATGCCAGGTATAATAAAATGACAAGTCACGTGATCCAATCCCAGTTGCATGACAGGTGGTCACGTGGGACGATCACACTTTAAGGTATATGTTTGTTTTTCTTTTTTTAGTTTTCGGATTTCGCATTTGCAAACAAATTATTGAGTGACTTTTGCCAAACATTGCAATTAACGGACATCCTTTGATCGAACGATATTTCACGGGACAACTTTTAGAGCAAATTTGTTGCACGGAAAAGTTAGCGGCTAGAAACTAGAATAATGCACAACACAATACGATGAGCAGCGCGTAAAACAATGTTACACGGTACAGTTTTAAGCGAAACTTGAAACAGTTAACCATTTCAAACAAAACAAGGACGATTTGCCAAAAAGTAGACGAGTAGGTTGTTTACACATGCCGAAAACGGCAGCAAATATTTTATTGCAGCATTGTTAAATATTTGAGCAGTGTAGGAAATAATTTCGAATAAAAAGTTTCTACAAAAATTTTATTGTTGAACTGCTTTCGTATTTTTCGCGCATTTCCAGCTGAGCTACGTAGTCATACTTTCTAAATTCCCAAAATAAGCCCTGGGCTTATATTTGGAGAGTGCTTATATACGACGAGGGGATGTAGAAGAAGTATTATCAGACGATTTTTTACGTCAGTACAAAATCTGTGTAATTGCTACTCATGTTTTCGTGTCAGCAACTTTTTGTCTAGGTCTGTTGCGAAAATATTAGAGTTCAGGTTTATTGAGAAAACGACTTGAAAAAATTTATTATCGTGGAAACAATGAAAAACCTCACGCCGGGTGCCAGGCTTTATTACTCCAAATATAAACCCCAGGGCCTATGTTTGGGGGCCCTTATAACTAAAAGGCTTCTTTCGTTTCAAAGAAAAAGAGGCTCATATTTGGGGGCTTATTTTCGGACCTTCCGGTATTTCTGTTTTCCTTTGTTGTTTTCGCTGGCTCCAGGCTTGTGAGGAAAAGTATCAGATCGAGATTGTGGCAGCCGGCCACGCGCGGCGTTTTCCCGCCAACGAGTAAATTTTGCGAAATATGGTGAGATTTGTTTTTAAAATAGTCGTTCAATTTTCCAACGGGGAAATGCTTTCTCTGTCCTCAAAACGTTTGCAAGTGTCGCTGATAAGGGTATCTTTACAAAAAGGCAATGAATTTCTTCTCAATCAATAAAAAAAAAACGAAATGGATCTCGCGCAGGCGCAATCAAGACATCCGAAAAAACGGTCGGAACACGCGGAAGTACGCATCTTGACAGACGGTGCATCACCTTAAGAGAGAGCGGGAATTACACATTCACACAATAATACAAATTACAGTTAATAACAGCATTCCTCGTACAAACTCATCTTATAGGCTGTAAATTTGATAAGATATAGCTCGTAAAAAGATTTTTTAATTCGAAAATTGGGAAAAATCTATGATTTCTTCTCCTCTTAACTTCTTTTCATTTTCTCGAAGCTGACATCATTTTCGAAGACCACCAATTACAAAAAACCTACTCATGGTTGCGCGCGCTTGGTTAGAATATTAAAACAAAATCTACAAATCATTATAAATACCCTTAATTGTATGGAAAACATGAGCTAATAATAAACATCATTATAAAGGTGCCTGAATTGTAATTCCACAAATGGTCTCATCAAGATTATATCTTGAAAAACCTCTGTCCTACCTCAACTTAGGAACTAATATGAAATATTTGACGTCACAATGCATCGCAAAAAATTTCAAACCTGTTTTTGCATCATCCCTGTTTTTTTCATCGGCAGCTCCAACTTGCATAGCTTGACAAATATCAAGCTAACCACGCAAATTTTCCACGCCAATCGAATTACAGATCTACTGTGATCTTGCTTAATCGAAAGTTGATATCAAAACATACAAATCGCAACGCGCCGTCAAATGGAAGTTTAAGAATATATATACGTACTCTCACGGATAGCTGCCGCACCTCAAGCATATTGGTATTGTGCGGCAAGTTGATTTAACAATTACATTTCAATTTGACGTCATAATTATAATTTAAACAACTTAAAGTCTTGGAAGTTATTTACTATGAACTGTATTTGTGTTTGTTAATTGGGCTACCTGTGGCAGATAGCGGGCTCAGGTCAGCGTCCACTATATGAATGTCAAGTCGCGCCATTTTGTAATTAGTAGTAAGAGCCTTAGATTTAGATTAGTAATAAAGCCTCAGATGCGGCCTCTTCTTGTATATATTTTATTACATGAACCAGGCTTTAATACGTCTTGTTATCTTTAACGTCCTTGAGTACAAGAACGGTACCTGGGGAATTCAAAACATGAATGGGGAATTGGCATAACACCGTATTTGGACTGGAGGAAACGGTTTTTGACACAGGTCTAAGTCAATCCTAAAACTATATGACAAGCTTGTTCCACCGTTTGGTGTTTTCAATTTGAAATTTCGTCTCCAGGGCGGGGATCTTTTCAAGTAATTTTAGTAAAATGCCGATTTACCACCCTAAGCCCGTCCTCCACTCCCCCACAAGTATAAAATTGATAGGTGCTTAATGTGTTAAACTGATCAAAATGAGAAAATTTTAACATTTACTTAAATGGGAACATATAATAAAAAGCTTTAGAAGAAATATTCTGGATGTCTGAAGATATTTTTTGTCAGAAGAAAATTTTTATGAGTACATAACGAGAACCGAACCCTTGACTCTCTGATTACTGACCAGACGCTCTATCTACTGATAAAAAGAAAATTTCTTTATAAATAATTTGGGCTTTCGGAAAACTAGTTCATGAAGTCCGGCTTTGGTTTCGGTTGCAGTTTCTTTTGGCCAGAAGAGAACGGATATCAACTTTAGCCTCAACCAATAATTGAATTGAATAAAATTGAATAGAATTAAGTTATTCCACAATAGTAAAGTAGGAAAAAGCGGTGAACTTCAAGTCAAGTTTTTCCTTTATCATTTGAAAACAAACAACTCTTGTTGGACAAAAAAAGAGAAACGAAAACAATAGAGCGGGGAAACAACAAAGGCTAATTTGCTATAGAAAGTTACATCGAAAGAAACTGAAATATGCATAACCACTACCATGTGACGACATTAACGTCATTATAAATATAATTGTCTTTATTGTTACTGTAACGCAGATCAAGGGTTGCACTGATTTCAAGCTTACAAGCAAAGAGATAGGCCTAGACAAATCAAGAAAGCGCCGTAGATACTACGGCACTTCACTTCATATCAAAGCTGTTGTGACCGAAAAGGCCACTGGGATTACACGTAACGCAACGAGAGCGAAAGTTGATATTGTTCCGTATCGTGAGAAGCTGGAGTTTACCGCTGATACGCCAAGGCATATAAAACCTGGATTACCGTTTCAAGGGCGGGTAAGATAGTTGTAAATGTTTATAAATGAAATACGTTTAAGGGCAAAGAAATATAAAGAAAAGGCACAATTGCGAAAGAAAAAAGCTGCAAAAAAAAGTATTAACCCTTTAAGCTCCAAACACGACAAAATGATGTGTTGGTAAATTCTCCTAACGGACCCCTTTACTTTCTTTTATAGCAGTTTGGGAGAAGTTTGCTTTTTAACTTTTGTAGATTATAAGTCTACTTCATTAATGCCTCATTTCTTATTACCAGTTATGTTGCTTTGTTTAAGTTTGGATGGAGAAGTTACATGTTGATCAATTGCCAGGAAATGCAAGTGTTACGCTTATCCTGCTAAACCCAGTTTCAGATAACTCAGTATGTCTCAACTTTTGAACCGTTGGTTGAAATCCTTTAAAGTAACCATTCATTTTGTTTGTCTTAAAGTGTAGAAATGATTGGTGTTATTCATTCTAACTTTTGAACCAGTTGATGAAACCCTACAAAGTGACCATTCATTTTGTT
>JAOCNB020122879.1:0-10887 GCA_026546465.2 Palythoa caribaeorum | reverse complement strand
GCTAACGCTCGAAACGTCAGCTTTTACAAATTCCCACGGCGATGATAATTTGTTTATCAACATTACTTGAAGTTTGTCAACAAAATAGCTGCTGCTCCTTCGAGGTTTCACATAACATTTCGAGGTATTCAATAAAATTGACAGCCTTTTTTTTTGAACTACTAGTAGATTTCTACTAAAACAATTAGATTATTCGCTCTCGATTTCTATCGCCCTCATCAACTATCACATGATAGAAATCTCGAGCTCATAATCTAATTGTTAAATATGGCCACAACGTTGTTAAACCCATGCAGTGGTAACTTCTAGCCACTATATTAGGTAATATCGCCACAACGTTGGTAAACTCATGAAGCAGTAACTTATAGCCACTATATTACGTAATATGGCCACAACGTTGGTAAACTTATGCAGTACCACCGTTGAGGCCATAGTGCCCAATACAGCGGCATCATAGTTTTGTTGTGGCTGCACTTTTAGTAGATTTCAAGAGTGATAATTTAAAAGTTTAAGATGTATTTTTGATGTATTAAAAATGTGTGGGCGTGTTTAACTTAGTCCTGTTGTTAGTGATAGGACAATGGTGGTATTCAGGAGATGAATTGCTTTGTTTCCGTTATTATTTTTGTCAAGGTGGGGCTAAGCTTGTAAGACTCCTCTCTGTTGAAGTTATTAGGGTGTTTGAGAATTTCGACAGATTCTTTGACTAATCTTGTAAGATAATTTGTTTGCAATGCAGTGGGTATAGACCATAAACATAAACAAAAACGGTAAGCAATAATCCTCTAGTTATGTACCTCAAATATGCTTTCTCATAAAGGCCAAGGAATTTCATCAACAATGGAAAACTCCACCACGACTGCAGGGACACAAAAACAAATATTCTGAAATCTTGAGAAAAGACTGCGATCGCGGCCTGGAGCGCATTGGAAGGTATGCTAGGTATAAAATATCTGGGGGATTCAGTCATGCCCTTGTGTGTGAAATGTTTATCAAGTATTTGTTTAGGTGCTGTGCAGATTCAGCAGATCCATCTGATAAATCAATGTTTGAAAAATTAATTGATAGATTTAAAGGCACGTTAGCTACGGCCAGGTGAGAACTCGCTTTCAAGTTTTTTTCAAAATTTCTGGACCATAGTACTGTTACTCATTTTTGGAAGTTGACACAACCAGACAAAGTTGTCTCTCAAAATCACAATTTGTTTTGTTAGTCATATATTCAACAATTAGAATATGAGCTCACATTTTTTATCAGCAGATAGAAAATGTGAGAGAGAGTTTCTGTTTTGGTCACAAAGAAAACAAGACAGATATAAGAGACTACAGTTCCGATTATTCTTTTGATTATTTACAATTTCAAATATTAATTTCCAAACAGGTTGCTCAGATTAAAGCAAATGAAAGTGCAAAGAATCGGTCAGTTTCGATAACTGCTAAAAATTGCACAAAGAAAGTTTACATCGATCCCATATAGTTTTTTGACATCAGTGATCAAAGAGCCTCTCATTTGTTTGGTACCTCCAATTCCTGTCTCTAGGTTTTGTGATTAAATAATGGTTATTTATTCTAGTTTGTGTGCCCTTCAGTGTGTATGGAGCAATATCTTCTAATGATGAAACTCTTTACTTTAGAGATCTAGCCCATGATCAAGGTGTTCCCTGGACGGAATACTGGAGCTTTCTTGGATGTTATACTGATATGAAGACAGACAGTGGACTAGATAAGTTGGAGCAGTATCTTGCAAAACGAAGGGAGTTGTATGTTAGTAATGTTGGCCTTAGCAGCAAAACACCCGAGAACAGCGAAGACAGCGTTTTTAGAACTCCTTCGAAGGGACAGAATACCATATTTGTCTCTCCAGAACAAATAAACGATGATTCAGATGGCGAAGAGTTTTTAATGCAAAGAAGTGACAATCCTGAATCACCATCAATGCAAAGCATGCGTCAGATAAATGCTACCCCATCAGGACTTGGTTCCGGTGAGATACTCTATAGTGGTATTGAGAAGAACATTTGTAACTCGACTTCAAATTACATGCAAACAGCAACAAATGACAGAGGTGATGGCGCAAATGAATTAACTAACAGGTTTGAACATCTTTCCCTTTGCGAGCAGGGCAAGTCATCGATAGAAAGGCGCTTAAAGTATGATTCCTTAATTGAATCGTCCCAGGTGGAAGAAACCAGTGTTGAGGATATTAGCCAAATGAATGGTGGTAAATTGCGTTGCATTTCCAGAACAAAGGACACTTCCACTCATTTTGACAATAGAGACATTCAGTGCAAGAAAAAATTAATTGAAAATTATGATCAAGAAGAGAAATTTGACAATTCTCTCGTGTGTGGAGAAAATGGCTACCTGGCTGAACAAGAACCTTTTGAAGGAGAGGAAGATGATAGAAACCTTGAAATAGGAAACAATGCAGATGACACGAAACATTCTCGTTCAAAAGAAGTTGTAACAAAGAAAGCAATTCAAGAGCTTGATGAGGTTTCAAAAAATATCGAACACATGGAACAGAGCGAATTCGACCCTAATATAGCCATTAATAATAGAGAGTTAGATCCAGGACCCACGATGGATAGCAACATGCCTTGCAAAGACTCCAAACAAACTGTTAATCAATTTTGCAGTGTACAAGATAACGTTGATAATCCTAACTTAACAGAATGTGAACGTTGTAAAACTAACCTTGCTACTACTACGGAATCGGAATTGTCAGGAGCAAAGATTTTAAATACCCAGGAAGAATCAGTTGATTTACAGAAGCCCCATGGAGAACTATCGGCCATCGTGGATTTTGAAGGCATTAGTAAACTATCACAGCCAGATGTTTGGCGTTCCGCCAGCGTCAGTAGCGTGGCTGATATTCGCGCAAAGCGTCAAAAGGAAAATCAAGTAAAAGTTTTTATACAAGGGTAAGTAAGCACAGTTTGCTTTTACGTTTTCAGGTTATATCTAACTCTTCAGTGTGTCTTAAATCGGCGTGGTTGTCGCAGTGGTAAGATATCTGCCTTCGAACTACAGGGTCCCAAGCTCAAACCCCGGCTTAGCCGAGTGTTGAACTTTGTGTGACCTTCTTCTTTAGTTGCAAATACACTGTATGCACGAAACTAGTTTTGTATTGTTAGATTGCTAAGTTGTTTTTGTGTTAAAAACACTGTTGCTGGGGGCTTTTTTTACAAAAGCTAGGTAAAGGTTCGTGGTACAGAAATTTATTTTTAGGAAAGTTCATCACTGTAGTTTAAAAACCAGTGTTAATCTTGTTTGAATATTGTTGAATGCTACATGTTGCTATTACTATCACTACTGCCTACTACTACAACTGCTACTACTACTACTACTACTACTACTACTACGACGACAACGACAATGTTGACGTTGACGACGACAACAATTACTACTACTACTACCATTACTGCTACTACTACTACTACTACTTCTACAACTACTACTACTACTACTACTACTACTACTACCATTACTAGTAATACTAGGGCTGCTGCTGCTGCACTATAATGACAATAAAGAACGATTACATTTAACAATATAACAAAAACGATATTGAAAATGAGGATAACGATGTTGATTATTAACAACGGTTAAACGTTAATGATATAAATAATATTGATGATGACAATGTTAATGATAAATGTTAATGTAAAATAACGTAAATAGTAATACACGTTCTTGGCAACCCTAAAATAAAAAATAATTATAGAGATGATGATAATGATGATGATCATGGTGATGGTGGTGGTGATGATGATGGTGGTGATGATGGTTGTGGTGATGATGGTTGTGGTGGTGATGACGATGATGATGGTGGTGATGATGATGATGGTGGTGATGATGATGATGGTGGTGGTGATGATGGTTGTGGTGATGATGGTTGTGGTGGTGATAACAATGATGATGGTGGTGATGATGATGATGGTGGTGATGATGATGGTGGTGGTGATAATGGTTGTGGTGGTGGTGATGATGATGGTGGTGATGATGATGGTTGTGGTGGTGGTGGTGGTGATGATGATGGTAGTGATGACGATGATGGTGGTAATACTCAAACCAGTCAAAAAGGCATTTCATGCAGCTTTTAATCATTGTGCGCGTGGAAATAGACTGTTGCTTATAGTACTAGTTCGAATGAATCGGGGGTTGACTTCACAATAAAATTTAGTCCACCCAGTAGTTATCCCCTACGAATTCTTGCCAAGAAATTTTCGGCCACCCAGGCTTTTTTGTGAAACACTCGAGATCCCACGTCCATTCAGAAGAGGTACGTAGAACAGGAAGAGATATTGTTAATGAGCGCTATAGCTGTCTTTGATTCATCGAAATGTTCAAATCAATCGGTTTAAATCGGGTCGTTGTTCCACTAGAAACTGAGCAACTTTCCTTTCCCTAATTTCTCATTATTTCAGATAGTTATTCACAGCACATGTCCTGCACAGTTTTCTTCCTTAGCTCTGTTAACAGACATCATTGCGTCTAAACATTTTATGCATGTTTACATTTCACTGAAAGTTTATAGCAACATTTTCTTTACACTTTTGAAGCTGGTTTTCAAATATCCTTCTACTGCAGCTTTCTGCATATAACCTTTAGTTGGTGCTCCCTCAATCTTCATTACACAATACAAATCATTTTAAAAAATTATAACATTTTTTACTGACAGTTTCATTACTAGAGCCTCAGCTTTACTACACAGCAAACTTCTCCATAGTTCAGCACAAAGTAAACCGAAGTTGTTGACTAATATTATAATATGGATTTGATATAGCACTGACTCTTACAAAGTGATAGTTACCATGACGACTATTACTGTTTTTCAAGGAAGAGAAGTGCGAATTCCTTGAAGTTGTGAAAAGAAAGCACCGATTATTCCTTATTAAATTATAAAATGAAAGTTAACTAAGAAAAATTTTACCTTCCCCCAATATGTACAGGTTAAACTTTAAAACTGTACAAAGTTGTATCTTTTGTGTAAATGTGTTAAACACCAAGAGAAACAAAATTTGTCTTTTCTCCGTCAAAAGTCACCTACAACACCTGTAACATAAAGACGTCCTGATGTGGAGACTTGCTAAAAAACATCTCATTTTTAGACCAATATTGTTGTACAGCTAATGGATCCCTTTGGGAGTGTAACATAAAACTGAGACAAGTGCACAAGAACAATGCAGGTTGCGAGAGGTCAAAATTCTGGGAGTGAGACCAGGTAGTTATTCACATAAACACATTTAGTACTTTATATCATGTCGAATGAGTTGGTACAGTATTTCTAATGCAGACTGTCTCGGCATGATTTGCTGATCTGTAAGAATCGTGATTCGTTTTTCTAATAATAAATCGACCTACTAAATAAATCAAGTCGGAATTTCAACATGCCATTTTTTTCTGCCGTATTCTTTAGCGCGCAGTAATTTCCAAAAGATGCGTTCAACCATTTTCTTAATACAGCGGCGCGATCCAATCAGATCACCAGGTTTCCTTTGAGACATTCCCTCTGATCCGCAGTTGATTATTCGCGAGCATTTCTTTTTTCTAAATAATAAGGGATATTTTCATCTTAATTAAAAAAAGTTTTAACTCCGTGTGGAGTAAGCAATATCTCTATAACGTGTGATCTGTTTGTCTCCATTTCTCAGCTGCTTCTCGCCGTGCGTCCGGTAATAGTTGGTTTCGAACGCCTCCCAAGACGCTGGAGGTCGCCTGTGTGGCTAGAATAACGGGCTGGACTATTGTTGGGGGGAGCTGTCTCAAAACTCCTCCCACTGCTCCAGTCACGCCTTTCTCTTCGTGCTCCTCTCGGGCCACTTTCACAATGTTAGTTGCAGTGCGACCGACACCCTGCGGAGAGATCACTTACTAAGTTGAGGTAATACAAGCAGTATTTCACTCGCATACTGAGGTAATACAATCAGTATTTAGTCGCATATTGAGGTAATACAAGCAGTATTTCACTCGCATATTGAGCACCCGGGATACAAAAATCCAGTTCGTTTAGAATTAGCACTAGTGGCAACCACTGATTTTTGAAATGCATCTGATACGGAACGTAATCCACAAAGAGAGTCCTTCCAAACAGTAAACAATACACATAATCTGAGAAACAAAAGACTGTTTCTAATTAACAGCACGACGGAGAAGTTTTTCTTGAAACTTACACGCTTTCCTAAAGTGTTTCTTCTCTTGTGCATTTTGACAAAAAAGCACTGTTTTTTTTGTCATTTATATACAAAACATTGAAATAAAAATCTTTGTCTTAGTTACCTTTCAGTGATTTTGCTGATAAGTGATTTCTTTCAAAGTTTACGTTACAGAATATGAATTTTTTGTTGAGATATTAAATCGCTCTAACTGGAAAAAGAAAAAAGGATCTGAAAAAGATTGACATGGTTCTATAGAATTTTAGACAACGTTTTGGTGGCAGCTATACATGAAACATCAGGACACGATGTCTATGACATACACCAAGTACACCACGAGAAAGAATTATACAAGATGGCGACCTGAAGAGGCTGAGTGTGGCGAAATATATCGAATAAGTCTTCCTTTTTAATTATATTTATACAGACGTTTGGTAAATTTTAAAGATATAAACAAAAATTTTTTAACTCATTAACAAGAAAAAAGAAATTCTAATTCAAAGTGCGCAGAAATAGTAAAATGACGAGAAAAGATGTCTTACAAAAATCGAGCACTTTTATAGTATTTAATTACTGACAACTTTTTTCTTCTTGTACTAAGGTTCACTTTGATCCAATAACAATAACAAACAACTCGTACCTCTGTGACCACGTGATAGGCTTTGGCTACGCCTTCTCTCAGATCTGCTGGCTGATTGGCCAGCCGGTGTCGGCCGTGTCTTGTCGGTACAACACTGGGGCCTGGGCTGACCATATCATACGCGGTTTCGGCTGCGGACTGAAAAGAAAGCAACAAACTTACGCAAGGCTTCTGTAAAAATATTCTGGAATGTAACCAAGCAAGTGGCCAACAGCACCAAGTACAAAAATATTAGCAGTGACTGTATACCAAACATGAAACAAGACAGCATTTTATTCATACCTTCTTGGTTAGTTTTGGAACTTACACACTTTACAGGCAGTAAGTAAATTTACTTGTCCATTTTGTAAAATAGCCCAATTGCGAATTACACTCTAATGCCCTCAAACAAAATCAAGCTCTTAAAATACAGTAAATGTATCAGACGTTAGAACCTCGAGTTGAAGACATTAAAGCCTCGACTTCAAGGCTTTGTTTGTGATCATTAGAGCGTAACTCGCAAGTGGGCTATTGCATTGCCATTTTGTACAAACACATCCACGATGTAAAACAACAAAGTCACTTTGTAAAATTACACAGCGTATTGTATTAAGTTATCAAAAAGAAGTTAGTGAATGTACCATCGTGGATTATTGTAATTTTACCCTTTTTAAAACGGTAAATTTAGGTATTTTGATAATAAAATAGCTGCGTGAATTTACCTATTTTACTAGGTAAAATTACAAACTCAGATTTAGAGTAAATAACTGTACAGTCTGTTCTACTCTGTTGGTTAGCTGTAGAACTTACCTGAACAGTCTGTACTACTCTGTTGGTTAGCTGTAGAACTTACCTGTACAGTCTGTACTACTCTGTTGGTTAGCTGTAGAACTTACCTGTACAGTCTGTACTACTCTGTTGGTTAGCTCTAGAAAAGCCATAGCTGAGGAGGTAGTGAATGAGTTTCCTCCGCGTTGTAAGCCTCTCATTACCCGCCCATCACGTCGATACTGATCGATTGGCAACCAAACTAAATCTACCATACCCTGAAATTACATATGAAACTAGATAAGTCTTAAATAATCATTTGGGGAAAGCTGAATCAAGAACTACTGGATTTTGATTTCTCTATTAAAAAGATCTAACAAAGATCTAAGTAACTAAACCATTCCACGATTCCAGGTGGCCCATTGAGCCGGTTCGTAACTTCGGTTTCTGTGTTAGAGGGTAGAGAGTCATTGACTCCCCCTGGACGGGACACTAACCTGTTGCAGGTTAGCCGCTAGCAGAAGCTGGTACTCATTTTACAAACTTCGGAAGGATGGAAAGATGAGTCAACTTTGGCGGAAAAGAAGGTCACACAAATGTTTGGTGCTCGGGATCTTGTGGCTGGAAGAAAGGGGTCTCAGGTTGGCGTAGCGGTCATTACTCGCACCTCCCATTTCTATGACCCAGGATCAACTCCCGGTCTCCACACGTGGGCTGAGATTTGTCGATCTCAATCACACTGTGAGGGTTTTTCTCCGGGTACTCCGGTTTTCCTCCCTCATCAAAATCGACTCCCAGCTGATCAAATCTGGTTGTGGTGCTGTGCTCCGAGGTCATGTATGGATCGTGTTCTGGGGTCGAGAACCTAGACAGCAGCACAGCTCCTTCAGTCTGCCCTCGTTGAGCTGCGTCCTTGGCAATTCAGCCTCTGGCTGCGAGAAAGGACGATTAGCAAGCCACCCCTTTACCCCTTACCCCATATATACAGTCATTGAGCTGTGTCCTTGGCAATTCAGCCTCTGGCTGCGAGAAAGGACGATTAGCAAGCCACCCTTTACCTTTATCATGCTGTGAAATATAAAGAACTAAAGTGATGAAGGAAGGACGGAAGGCTAATAAATTAATAAAACATGTTTCAGAAAAGCTGATCTTTCGAGCGTCACAGCATTAGCAGTTATTCAAGGGAAAGTAAACCATCCCTTCACTTCCATTCTATACGTTTCCAAAACACTTTTAGTTTACTTTAAAGCTGGTTTTAATTACCTGATTTTGACACTATTTTAAAAGCAGTTGTTTGAAAGTAAGTTTGATTAGTTCCACCTCCCGTTTGACAGTACCTGGAAGAGCTGTACAACTGAGTGAACGGGCCCCACTCCTCCCAGAATAGACGGCAGTTGGCTGCTCTTGATGTCACTGAGCCATTCGTTTAACGCATAGTTAATAACTTTATCGAATCCTAGAAGTCCACTTCGACAACTTAGCCGCTTAAGCTTGAGTTCTGAGCAGTTTAGTTGACCTAAACCAATAAGTATCCCGGCAAACGTTCCCTGTTGATGATTTTTCAAAAATGATTAATGGTTATTAATGATGATAATAATATTGATGATAGTAACGAGGATAATGATAATACTGGTACTGATGAGAATAATGATGACACTGATGATGATGATGATGATGATGATGATGATGATGGTGAAGGTAATAATGATGATGATTGTAATGGTGATGCTGATAATGGTGATGATGATGATGATGATTATGTTGCTGATAATGATGATGATAATAATGATAATGGTAATGATGATGATGATGCTGCTGATAATGGTGATGATGATGACGATGCTGCTGATAATGGTGATGATGATAATGATGATGATGATAATGATAATGATGATAATGGTGATGATGATGATGTTGCTGATAATGGTGATGATGATGTTGATGATGATGATGATGGTGATAATGATGATGGTACCGGTGAAGAAGATAATGATGAAGATGATGATACCATATGACTTTAATGTTATCACTTGTTTCGCTGTTGTTGTTTTTGTTTGAAGCCTTGTCACACGGATATAAACCCATAATGTGTAATATCTTACCTGATCCATATCAACTCTCTTGCCTTGATAGTCCAGTCTGATTGGAACTTCAGGTGCAAACACAAAAGATCTAAAGAAAGTGGGCGGCACAGAACTGTCGCACTTGTCCTTGGCAGGTTCAGGTTCTGAAATAAACGTGAGAGGTTCCTCAGGATCTGGGGACTCCAAAAGTAAGTCACGTTGTACAAGTTGTGGAGATGGAGAATTTGAAAAGCTTTTGGCTGGACTCGACTGAACACTGTTAGAACCTGTAAAAACAAGAAAAATAAGTTATCACTGTCAGAACAGCAAAAATTAGTGGGTTCACACAAGTTCAAAAGCCAAACCTCAAGAAGTTGCATGCAAGGACCATTCTCAAATTTCCGTCATTTTTAAATCCAAACCGTTGCTCTGACGGGAAACTCCATACGAATCGGTTTTGTGATATGCCATTTTAAACCCAAATAAACCATTAAGATTAAACGATTCCCTTTCGCGCGGTTATACTGAATTATAGTTTGTTAGACACCAAAAATTAACCAGTTGGCCTTGTCACTGCACTTTCAGATTGAACTCACAGAGTTTAGTTTAGTAGTCATCAGACAAGTCAAAGAAAAGTCCACTGAAGCACCGTTTGGAACTACAGAACTAAGTCCAACTTTTTCAAAAAAGCATGCACAAAACAAACACAGTAGATGAGTATCTCAAGAGTTTGTCTCAGTATCTTACTTTCATTGATTTCATATTATTAGTTCATTTTACCGAGCTTGAAGAAAATTAAATATACATTCCATATATAATCATACTCTAATTAAATATGTATTCCATCAGTATATTATGTCATATTGAGACAGTAACATTTTTGTAACAATATTGTATATCAAAACAACTCGAGACCTTGAAGGACTTTGTTACAGAAATCTTACTTTAGCCTCGAATTCCACCACCACCACTACTACTACTACTTCTACTGCTGCTGCTACTACTGCTACTACTTCTACTGCTGCTGCTACTACTGCTACTGCTACTACTACTACTACTTCTACTGCTGCTGCTACTACTGCTACTGCTACTACTACTACTACTATTTCTACTACCACTACTACAACCATTACTTCTACTACTACTACTACTACTACTACTACTACTACTACTACTACTACTACTACTACTTCTACTGCTGCTGCTACTACTGCTGCTACTACTACTACTACTACTACTACTACTACTACTACTACTACTTCTACTGCTGCTGCTACTAC
>JAOCNB020122847.1:0-10887 GCA_026546465.2 Palythoa caribaeorum | reverse complement strand
AGAAGAAGAAGAAGAAGAAGAAGAAGAAGAAGAAGAAGAAGAAGAAGGAGAAGGAGAAGGAGAAGGAGAAGGAGAAGAAGAAGAAGGAGGAGGAGGAGGAAAAGGAGGAGGAGAAGAAGAAGAAGCTTTATTTAACGATGGTGAAGTACATTATTACTGGTCACCCAGTAGTTTTCATAATGGCCCTTCTTTTAAGTCCCCCGATAGGTCGAGAAACTGGACCTACGGTTTAACGTCCTTATCCAAGAAGACGTGAAAGTTTAACCATTTGCAGAGGTTATAGCAAAGGCAGCGCCTTCTCCTCAGTTATTTTAAGACCCTGAGTGGAGGACCAGCTGGGAATCGAACCCGAGCCTCCCGCACAGCAGACTGGCGCCTTACCAACTGAGCGGCGGGCCAAACTTTCTAATTTTCTTTTATAACTTTGTTGTGGTTCCCTTCCTTGCCGAAATGTGCTTTTCAGAATCAAATCTAATAAAAATTGTCTCATATTTTCTGCTGTACAATGCGCTTAAATTTTCCCAGAGAAAAAATTGTGTAATGCTCTGTTCCGTGTATTTTGCTTTTCTTCTATTGTTTAAGTTAAGAAAATTCGTATCACTGTGCTTAAATGCTTTTAACGTAACTAACAATTTAAAGATGTTCCATGGCATTCGTTGATTTGGTTTGAAGCATTTTTCAGTGCGTGTTGTGAAAAGGTTCTGTAGGACGCGGAAAGGAACTGTTTTATTAAAGTGAATATTTTTATCGAATTAGTAAGTAAATATAGAGTGCAAGTATTCGGAAATCCAAATTCAAAGGCTAAAATATCTCGTGATTATTGTCGCTTACGAATTTACATGCTGCTACTTAGTGTAACAATGTGTCCGCGTGTAACGCGTTTGTATCTACAATCAAATGATCATCTCTGTCATTTGTTTGACTTATGGGTTTCTTTTCTTTAATGTTCTTTTCAATTATCCGAACTTATCGTACAGACCACGTTAAATCTCTTTCAAAATATGAATCAACAGTGTAAAACTTTAATATATATTTGGTAACTAAAATATCTTGAGATTATCAGCGATTGTAAAATTCTAAACTTCTTATTTCGTGTTCAATTGTGCATTGTCATGTTTCGTGTAAGCGCAGTCCTATCACTCTGCTTAGGTGCTTTGTAACTTAAATTATTATAACTAAACAACTAGTTTCTGAATACAGTAAGTCTTGGTTTTCATATAGTATTTTAGCATGCACTTTGCACTGTTTTCTTAATGTTCTGAATATTAGGGAAATAATATTGTTATAAATTAAACTCAAAGAAAATGAAAGGGAATAATTGGTAATGACATTTCATAAACATTTGAATATTAATTAAAAAATAGGATGAATATTTATTTATTTCTATCCCCTTTTATAGGTTTATCATCTCTGCTTGAAGGCAGGATTTAATTACCTTTTAGGTATACTAGTATACTATACTTTATCTTCAAATTCAAACTATATAAAACTCAGTACTTACTCATGTCTGATTTCCATTTCAGCGTATTCACACCAAACACTTGCAAGCTCGTCTACGTGTCTGTAGTTAACCTTCGTAGCCTTATCAAATATTACTCGTGCTTCTGCTAGCTGTTTGTGCTGCTCGTAGAATTTAGCAAACTCCACCCAGAGAGTGTGTGGTTTCCCTGTGGCTAGCTTAGGATCTACCGTCTGTACAGCCTCAGTAAACGTGTTGATGATCTCCTTGGGTTTGCCGTCGTAGAGTTTGACGCGTTTATGCCACTCATGAACATTGTGCGGGTTTTGTCGAAGAAGAACACTGAGAGGGACAAAGACAAAGAGACCTTAGTTTACGAAGTGCACATAGCGCCAATTTTTTTTTTGATTTGGTTAAATTCTCGATTTTCTATGCCCCGTTGAAATCGAGCTTGGAATGGTTCGCAACCACCTAAAAAGGGGATCTTGGGAGAGTTAGCAGTGACGTCAAATCGATAGCGATCATCTCCATAAAACGGTATGGTATATGTACCTCATCCTCCACGTCCTCCAAGTGTTCCACAGCTTATTCCACTTGATCAATTCCTTATTTCTTATTATCAGTTAGACTATTTTGTTTGAGTTATGTAAGGAGAACTTAAATGTTGATAAATTGCCTGTGGCTGAAAGGGTTAATGGCTTGCAGCCAGACCAACTAGTTGAGTAGCTTCTGTTGGTTACAGTTCTTTAACTCTTTCAGCCTCCGCCAACTTATCACCATCTAACTGCTCCTTACATAATTGGAACGAAATAATATAACTGGTAATGAGAAATAAGTCATTAGTCAAATGGAATAAGCTGTGGAAGTTGAAAAGCCAAATTCTCCAAAACTGTTTACATAGAAAATGTGAAGCTCAGTTGGGAGAATTTACCAACACATCATTTGTAGTGTTTGGGGCTTACAGCAGGCTTTCTGGTCGGATTGTAACAAAATTTAGGAAGAAAATTACGGTTTTTATCTATGAAAAATAGGGAGTTTAGGGATAAATAGCAAGAAAATAGGGCAATTTGGGGGCTTTTATGTAGAAAAAACAATAACATTGCTTATATTTCTCTCACTGACATTCATACTCCAATCTTGAGAATTGGTCAATTAAAAGGACAATGACTGAGACTGGAAAAAGATTGTGTAATTCTTGAAGTAAAATTATCGATATGGATTGAATACTAGAGATCTGGCTTTTTCAAGTAAGTAACCTTAAGGCTTAAGGTTGGAATTAGCAGGGCATAATCCACAATTTGCGAGCCGACCTTTTGCTACTTGCGAATCGAAATTTTATTCTTTGTTAATCAAAATTTTGTAATAACAAGTATTCGTTTTCAATTGTTGCTGCTCAGTCTTGTTTCTCTAAAACAGATTTGTAAAATGAGAAAACATAACAGATATCCCGCCTTCCAGATAGATCTCAAATTTGGGACAAAAGTAAACGGCCGCCATTATGTTGCCTAGGCACCATCAAGCTTGTTTACATCACAGATTTCACACATGCTCGCACAATGTCTACTTGTTTTTATGGGCGCAGAACCACATTGCACCTTGAAATTCACAAAATTTTTCTTGCAAACATATTTTTTTCTCTAAGGTGGAAAGTTGTTTTTTTGATGCCATGATCAACTAGGATGACAATAAAAATCTCATTTCCAAAACTAAACTTTTCTATCTGTGTAACATAAATATTTCCACATACCTTATCACAGGAAACTTAACGTTCCATGAAATCGTTAAAATTTGCGTTAATTTAAGTCGCGTTAATTTTGTTGAGCGTTAATTTCTGCGACATTAATTAAGTGCACCGTTAATTTTCGCGCTTTTAATTTCTAGCATTTTAACCCCAATTTGGGAACCTGTCCAGACATTCTTGAAACCTAAAAAGCATCAACTACAAGCTTTCTTTCTTTCCATTTATCCATTAGTTTTCATCTTTCACAAAAGCTAAGGCGTAGGTTTACAATATTTCGAGTTCATCTTCATCGTTCTCGCTGTCAGAAATAATGTCACTATCTTCTCCTTTGATTTGGCCAAGATAGATTTCGAATCGTCAACATAGTCTTCATTGCGTTAATTTCCTTTATTGTGAAATTCTAACTCCTCTTTCGCGTTAATTTTCTATATTCGAAAGTCGTTTTCCATTAAATTCGCGTTAATTCAAGTCGCGTTAATTTCGAATACCTTAATTTCATGGAGCGTTAATTTCCTATAATTATAAAAAGGTAACTGTTAAATCTTTTAACTTAGACATTAGCACACACCTGCTCAACAGAAGAGGCCTTCTATCCATCAAATGTTCAAATCGAGCCAACCGTAGCTCCATGTCAATATCATCTAAACAGAAAATTGTTTTAGTAATTAAGAATTAAATGTACCATAAACAATCTTTTTAGACTAGCATTTTAAGGTTGTGCACCTACTAATGTTATGCCCCTGAGGGGAGACGGGTGGGGGCAAGGGGTGAGAAAGGAGGACTTGAAATACCAAGCTAACCCGAGTGAGTGGCTTTTGACACAGCAACGATGCTGGCAAATCCTATATTATGAAAAATCTCGTTACGTTACTCCACAATTCTGGGGGTTTTTAATTGAAATGTCTCTCCACCATATGCCTGACCCCTCTCCCATGGGAATTATTAAGTAATCTACAATGGAGTTGCTTTCTAATCACCCTTTCTCACAGCCAGAGAGTAAATTGCAAAGACGCAGCTAAACGAGTTAAGACCGAAGCAGCTGTGCTGCCGTCTAAGTGCTCGGCCCCAGAACACGATCCATACATAACCTCAGAGCACAGCACCACAGCCAGATGTAATCAGCTGTGAGCTGACAGTGCAAATCTATGAAATTTACGAATCTATGATAAAGAAGTCTGAAAATGACCTATTCCCAACAGGTGTGTCTTCATAATTCAGTCGGTAAAGCACTGCACCAGTCTTTTACAACTGAACTATAAATACAACCAAATGGATCCGTATTTTCTTCATCCACATCTATTTTCATCAACTCAAACATGAACAATCACTTCTATATCTACAGTAATATTTGCATCATATATACATCCTCTTCTAGATCCACATCATCTGCAACTACAACATTCAGATTTTAACATATCTATAACCATTTTCCAACATCTTCTAAGAAATCACTGACATTCCTCGTACACATGTAATGCTCATTTCAAACTTGCCTTCTTCTGTTGGACCCATTTCAGCTGTTGTTTCCATTTTCGCGCTGAGCATGCTTTCTTCAAATTGTGCGTAAGCATCGAACACCTTAAACACATTTACACGTCCAGTTAGTAAGCAGGTCAGTACAAATAGTCATATGGACAGTCCTCTTGTTTACAGTTAGTAAGATCTTTGACTGCCAAGCGCTAGGGCCCGGGTTCGATCCCCGGCCTTGCCGAGGGTTGAACATTTGTGCAGCCTCCTTTCGCTGCATTGTCCGTGGACAGGGACATTTATCCGATGGTCTAGTCTCTGAATCTCTCAATGTTCAATAGGAGGACTTAAAAGAACCCACACACTTGTATAACCCCGGTGTTGTGGTCTGTCCTCGGTCGCTGGGGGCATTTATCCTAAAATGATATTGTAAACTGTATGATGCAGTCCTGTCCTAAAGTTCCCCAACATTATTGTAAAACCCTAGTCATTCAGCTACTGGCTGCGATATGGGTTAAAAGTCGATCAACCAATGTCGTTTACAAGAATTGCTCTCATCTGCAACCTTTGCATAATTTAGCGTAACACTTAGTAATATAGCATAGCGCAGTTATTACGTCATGACTCAGACAAACGAACCAGCTATTGTAAAATCGGGTGGCGGCTACTGCATATTTTCAACCAACCAAATTATTTGAAATTTAATAGATTTGCTTCTTATAATCGCTATTTTTCTAGACTTAGAGTCACGTGGGGGTAGAAATTTTCTATTTTTTTAGTATGGCCGTGCTGCACAATTGGAAACAAACTTGTCTACGGAGTAAAGATAACAAAGACTACATGGCTGTTGAATCAAAATATTTATTGTAAACTCCGATGTCTAAGCCAATAACTTCCTCCTAAGTTTTGTTCCTAAATGCAAGGGGTCGATTCATACATGGAGTATTGATTAATGATAAAATGATCAAAAGCCACCCGCCAAATTCTTGGTTTAAATTTTAATGGAAACCACAACCTCGTACCAGGTAAAGAGCCTTCGAATGACGTTGTGGAAACCACTCTGTAAAACCAATCACAGTTTACAGCAAAAAGATAAAATTTGTGAAATCTAAACAGCATTAAATTTTTTTAAAGGATGAAAAACGAAATCTTCAAAACACAGTATTTGGCAAAGATAATCTGGGACAAGTCAATAAAAAACCTTGTACATCGTGATTTTTCTTTTTTTACCTGTTTATTAGTACTTTATCTGATTATTGTTACTTTACCTGTATAATGTTACTTTACCTGTTTGTTACTTTACCTGTTTTATGTTACATTACCTGTTCATTGTTATTTAACCTGTTTATTTTTACATTATTTATCTATTTATTAGTACTTTATCTGATTGTTACTTTACCTATTTAGCGTTACTTTACCTGTTTAGGGTTACTTTATCTGTTTATGGTTACTTTATCTGTTTATTGTTACTTTGACTGATTGTTAATTTACCTGTTTAATGAACATTATTTTACCTGTTTATTTTTACATTATTTACCTATTTATCAATATTTTACCTGACTAAATCCGTTTAGGGTTACTTTATCTGTTTAGGGTTACTTTACCTGTTTAGGGTTATTTTACCAGTTTATTTTTACATCATTTACCTATTTATTAATACTTTAACTGATTATTGTTACTTTACCTGTTTAATGTTACTTTACCTGTCCAAAGTCTCTGACAGTCATAACTGTTTGAATGGCTTCCTCGTATACATCTCGTGCCTGGTATGGAAAAAATTTACGTTATTATAAAATTAAGCTGCTGTTGTTTGAGAGTTGGATTTGTACATTATACGGTCTTTTGTACTTGTCAAAGGACTACAATATGTAGAAAGAATTGACGGTCAGATATAACATAAAATAATGAAGGAAAGAAAGGAAGGAAGGAAGGAAGGAAGGAAGGAAGGAGGGAGGGAGGGGAGGGAGGGAAGAAATAAAGGCGGTAAGGAAAAAAGGAAAGAAAGGGAAGAAAGGGAAGAAAGGGAAGGAAGGAATGAACTAAAAGGGAGGGAGGGAGGGAAGGAAGGAAGGAGAAAGGAAAGAAAAAAGGAAGGATAGTAAGAAAGGAAGAAGAAAAACAGCAACATATCTCAACAAATTTTAAAAAAACAACGGTGAGGCTAAGGAGGAAGACAACTAAGAGGGATGAAACAGAAGGGAGTTGACTGAAAAGGAATACTAACACAACAATGTTAAGAGCACTTACAAAGTTACCCAAATAGTTATTCTTATAAGTTTGAATATGTTTTCTATTTTTAAAAGTTTTTTTTCTAGTTTTCTTCGAATTACGTTTGCCAGAGTAGTTCTATCACTCATGGCCCTTGATTTTAGGTGTGTTGGTTTACCTTTTCAAAATGACCACTTCTGATGTAGTAGTCTGCTAGTGAGCACCATAGCTGTCCCAAGCTGTCTGTAAACCGCCGCAAACCGCCTCTAATGATATCAGCGACTTTCAAGCTTTTTACCTGAAAGTAGAAAAGATTACCCCTATATTGTTTTCAAGGAAAAATAACTAAAAAATCGATATCTTCTCATATGAAAGTAGCTTTTATAATACTTACATCTACAAATGAAAAGAGTTTGAGAAAGTGTTTGCAAAAGGTCTAAACAGTATTAGTCTAGCAGTAAATCTCAAAAAAATCACAACAGTTTTAAACTTAAACATGTTTCGGCAATTCCTTTGCCATCGTCAGTAGTAACTGGTTACAGAACTATTTGGAAGATAATTTATACTTAACTGAAAATGCTAATTACACGTTATTATCAAAGCGTTACAAAATAATTTTAAATTAACACGTTTAACTTGTTTTTGAAAGCTGGTGAGTTTATCACCAGCCGAATAGGAGTCTCTCTCTTTCCTTGCTGTTCTTCTTCTATGACCTGTAACCGATAGTAAACATATAAAATCTATTGATTCAAAACACAAACTTTTTGTACTGTACTGTTATACGCATGACTGTTCAGATCTGCAACTACCTTAGTAAATTTTGTACCTCTTTCCACAGCTCACACATTTATTGTCAGTGATGAACATGAACCAAACTTACCTTGTCTGGATTCTTTGAAATCAACTCACAGAGTTCATGCCACAGCTAGAATTTAAACATTATGAAAAGCAACTGTTTAACTTTCACAACACCCTACTAAAGCCCGCTACACACTAGCTGATTTATATGTCTTAAGCGCTCAATTTCTTGTCTGAGATGCAAGGTTTGCATCCACACACGAGCCCATTATTTGTCAGATTAGCAGAGCTTGACCTCTGTCTTCAGAACAATCTCCTCTCAAATGTCCTTCCATCTTAAATCTTGCAATGTGATCACATGATAAATACTGCTCTCTGGAAACACGTTCTTCTCCAAATAATTTGTATGAAACTACTACATACATGATGATATTTTATAAGTCTGTCTGGGTCCAGAACCGGCCGTGACATCATGTCAGGAATCGTTCACTCTTAATTTTACTGTTTCATTGTATTTCCACACAAACTCAATTATTTTTCGGATTGTTTACGCCACAAAATAATTAGATTTGTATGGACAAACAATGACACAGTGAAAAGAATTGGCGAAAAGCTAGAGTCGACGATTCCTGAAGTGGCGTCACAGTTTGTTTTGGACCCAGACTTAGCAACTCCCGGTCATTTTTGTTGGGTGTGGTCGGTGCGGGAACTTTAAAGTTGGATTTTGTGACGAAAATGTAACGGGATCGAAAAAAAGTTTTAGAAGACTTTTCAACGCATTCTAGAGATACCGAAAACGTAAAAAACGCTGTTCGTCATATGGACACTTTTTGCTTTGACAAACATGTCTTTGAGGGAAAGTGGTCGTTTGTATGATATAACTCGTTTCTGTGGGAAGATCTTATTTAATTATGGTTGGTTTTCGATTAAATACCAGTTCTTAGACAGTATTTGTCTCACAACCGGCATTGCCGCAACAAATTCTGTTACGAAAGGTGGTGCTTTCTCTGCCTTTTTTTAAATGCCCCACTTCTACTTTCAGCAGGGGTTTTTCTCCAATTAGGTTTCTGTTTATCTTCATTTCAAGAGGTGTTTTTTGATGCCCCCGATTTAGGTTACGAATTTACTTTCATTTGAGTTTGTCTGTTAATTGTTTCACCTTTTACAAAGCCTTTTTTAACTCCTGGTGGTTGCTAATATATTTGAGTGCGTTATATACCGGAAATTTTTGGTTGATTTGAAGTGTGTGGACACATCTAGCCAGTGTCCGTTTCACCTTGACTTTTGCCTTTATAAATAAATGTGTCTAAGAGGGTTGCTTCAGAGTTCGAGATTTCAGCCGTGACCTTGATTGTAGGATAGAAGTCGTTTACTTTTTTAACAACTGAACAGCTATGGACTGTTGGTTGCCATCTTTTATTTGGTGTTATTTTTACCGTTTGGCAAAATCCGGATTTCGTCTATCGAGAAGACTCCAGGTGCCATTGAATACGTAGTCTTGGGTTCGATAAATTTGGACGTAAGCGACAGAGGAATTCAATCCTTCTGTAACATTTGAGGTTTCGCAAATCGTATTTTGATACGCGTTTGAACCTGCCTGTGATTGGTTTGATTTAGATAAGAATTTGTCAATCACGTTATTGTGTACTTTCGATCCACCTTTGGGTTAAGCTTGAAACATTAGATTTTATGTTCGTTTTTGTTGATTTACGGACGTACTGTAATATGAGGTTGGTAAAATGAGTACTAGCTTCTGCTGGGGGCTAACCTGAGAAAGATTAGTGTTGCACACATGGCGAGTCAATGACTCTGATCCGCTTAACACTACAGTTACTGAAGATAAGCACTGGCTCTAATGGCCACTTGGGATTGTTTTTTAAACATTTAGCTTTAACCAATTAAATGATTAAAAATGTTTTAATCTGTACCTGATGACTTGATTTTCCTTCTTTTGAGACAAACTTCTCCTGGATAAGAGGAAGAGAATTAAATCAAATTGGAAAATTAAATGCTTTTGAAATCATTTAAATTACTAAAGAACAGATTAATTGCTGCTATATTTTTAAAATAAAGTTTTCAATTAACTGTTTTTTTTTACTAATAACTAATGTGTGACCTGGCGTGACATCATTCTTAAAAGTCCTAAACCTTTAAATTAAGGTTATGGTACAGTTTGAATAGATAAGATTTACCATTTTTAGATTTTGCAGGAAAGCTATTGGCTTTGAGAAAATTTTCAGGAAAAAAATGTTTTAAAATCATATACAGTTCTTGAGATACGTGAAGTCAAAACTCATTACTGGAAGTAAAACAGTGTGTGTTGTAAATAATTAGTGTATATGTGCATAACAGAGATAAAGAACTGCATTAAATCAACATTAATTATTTTATTTACTGCATGCTAATGCTATTGCAAGTCATAGACAGTCACACGAGACAAAAGCAAAATATGGAAGGCTGCAATATTGTAGTTTTAAACACCGGAACTGTAGCAGATTTAGCCTTAGGGCAATAGTGTAACCGGATTTCTTGTGACAAAGCATGTCACGATTATACTCAAATTTCAACGTGACTGCGTGACAGGAGGTGTACATAGGCAGCATACAGTAGTCACGGACGGTTTACGTATGGGAATTTCCAACACTCCCAGTAGTGTAGCTTGAGAACTTGTTCCTGTTTATGCATGTACTTTAACGGAAATATTGTAAATACCGGCACATATTTAGCTTAGATTTAGCAACATATAACCCGTAGAAATTTGAATCAAATTGTTAGAGATTGTCAGAGATTGTATACTGAATGTGTTGATTGTCGGAAGTGCAGAATAAAGATTGTAAAAGTACAGTCCTGATCGTTGATCTTCCTCATCAGTCCAACTAACTCCGATTGTTACTGGAGAAGTTACTGAACAATAGGAAAAGAAAGGGAAAATGTCACGTGAGCTGAAATTTGTGGCTCTCAATCTGCCTCACAGGGGTTTTGTCTGGGCACTCCAATTTTCCTCATTCAGCAAATCGACTCCTGGCTATGGTTCTGTGCTCCGAGCTCGTATTTGGACCGTAAAAAAGCTAAAAAGCTAAATCCTTTTACGAGCCTAAGTGGCCCATTAGAGCCGGTGCTTATCTCCGGTTTCTGTCGTGTTAAGCGGATGAGAGTCATTGACTCCCCCTGGACGGGACACTAATCCATCGCAGGTTAGCCCCCAGCAGAAGCT
>JAOCNB020122809.1:0-10889 GCA_026546465.2 Palythoa caribaeorum | reverse complement strand
TCAGATGGCGGGCCTCATTTTTCAATTCAATCAAATTTAAATATTCGTACCCAGTCCCCTGCTCGTTTAGGTAAAGGCTAATTCCCCCTCCCACCTTGATGTCTACATTTTGCTATACTTCCCAGTCTTCTTTCCTCCTGCACTCGTCGTACATGGCAAACAACTTCTCAATTTTGCTCCTCGTCACAGGACCACCAGCTTCACAGACTATCATACCACCAGACTAACCTTTGTGCCTTTGTCCCCCAAAAAAACATTTTGGCCAAGTTTAAAGTGCTAATGGAAGGAAACACCTATAGAAAATCACCAGCCCTCCAGGCAGTGAGTTGGGCTTAGGGCCAGCAACCCTGCCCTATAAAAATTGCTCTGGAAACCGAAACAGGGAATTCATTACCGTCTATGAGGGTCAAGGTTGCCACTATTTACTAAATGTGAAATTCAAGGACTTTTCCAGGATATTTTCAAGCAAATCCAGGACCTTCTCGATAAAAAAAAACTTGAATATTTTACACGTTTTTTCAAAAAATCAGTTCAACAATGCACATTCTATATTAACAGGCTTTAGAAGATTTGTTGCTGGATAAAAATCAAGCCTTCAGGAGTCGCAGTTTTGGTTTTACAACACTGTCACATTAAAAACATTTTAACAAACAGCTTATTTTTACTAATTTTGTTAGTAAAGAAAGAAATTTTGGCTCATTCCAGGGTTTTCAAGGACTGCAACCCAAATTCAAGGACTTTCCAGGGCCTGGAAATTTTTTTTGCAATTCCAGGACTTTCCAGGATTTTCAAGGACCGTGGCTACCCTGGAGAGAAGTAATACAGGACTGAAAATAGGAATGGATGGAAATCAAAGCCTGATGAACGTCTCTGGACTGAAAGCAAACCTTCTCTTACCTAAAAAATTATTCATACTGGATGCTGAAATGTACGAACACTATCACTAAGCTGGGCTCCACACGGGAAGCGCAAGAAAGGCTGGTCCAAAAGAACATGGTGAATATCTGTCGAGGCAGAACTGAAAGATGTGGGATTGACATGAGATCCCTGGTACAGGCCCAATGTGCAACCTAAGCACCAGTGGATAATATAAGAGACTGCATTCCCTTACTGAGATTTTTTCATTTTCAATGTTTCCATCCATTCTTGCCCATACACAAAATCTAGAGCTCCGCTTTTGAGCAATGCCTAAATCCATAAATTATAACTTTTACTACTACACCTTTCAGAGTGGTACGGAAGCAAAATATGTTACAAACTGGTCCAACAACCACACAGTTAATCAAACTTGCATCTTTGAAGTTAATATTTATTAAAACAGGAAACAATTTGGTACAATTTCCATTCACTGTAATCTTAAATACATTTGCATCACACAAGTATTGGCAAAATTGTTTGACTGGAGATGTGTTTTGGGTAAGAACTCACTGCAAAAATCAAAAAAATGATCCAATGTGGACACAAAACAAGATATCAAGAAATGTAAGCTGAAACACCTACATCAGATCACAGCTCTTCCTTTGCACAATGGTCCACTACAAGTCTTTGACAAAAAAATGTTCACTGTACCAAGGAAGTATAATAAACATACTACTCATAAATTAGCAACTGGTCTTCCATCTGCATGAAAAAGTTTACTTGGAAGTCATCATTTTCACAAATTCTGAAAAGGAAAAAAAACATAACATGAGGTCTTTAAACTAGGTTCAAATAAGACAAAATCATGACCACACTTACCATATTTGCAGGTGTATAAGTTGAGGTTTTGAGACTGAGGATGTACCGCAAGATAATAAGCGCTGTTATTAAGATAAGAAGGATGTACCATATTTGTTCATGTATAAATTATGTTGGTACCATCTGTGGAGATCCATTGTTGGATCCAAAATTTATACTTTTTTTAAAAGTTTGTCATTTTCTTTTTGTCTGTGTATAAGTAGGTCAGTTTTTTAAGCCAATTTTCATGCCTCAAAACCTTGTCTTATACACATGCAAATATAAATATTCTATGATCTTAATACAGTCTAATATTACTTTATTTAAATGGTCAAAACCATTTTCAAATTTTCAATGTAGAGGGTGATCTGCCTGAGTCTGCACAATAGCAAAACAAAAAAAAAAAGAAAACGCTGATATTTCATTTTTATTTCTGCCGCTTGACAGAGGTAATTCTAAATATGAAATATCAGTGGTCTATGAAACTAATATGTGCTCCTTCCTTCAAATTAACTCACCTTCATAGTTAACTTGACCATCGCCGTCAATGTCAGCTTCCCTGATCATTTCATCAACCTCCTCGTCCGTCAGTTTCTCTCCAAGGTTTGTCATGACATGTCTCAGCTCAGCAGCACTGATGAAGCCATTGCCATCTTTGTCAAATACTCGGAAAGCTTCACGAATTTCTTCTTCACTGTCTGTGTCTTTCATTTTCCTGGCCATCATGGTGAGGAATTCTGGGAAGTCAATGGTACCATTTCCTGGAAAAAAGGAAAACTTCACGTTAATAATAAGAACTGAAATTTAAGTACATTTCACAGGATTGTCAATGAGAAAAACCAGAGGTGTGCAGTGTTTTGCACGTCTTAGCATAGCTGAGGTGTGCAGTATCCGCTAGGGTAGAAAAAACGTTCTACAACGATAGTTTTAAAAGAATAAAGTTATTGAAAAGTCACCATTCTCTTGATTTATTCTGAACTAAAAACAATTGTACAAGTCAGATTTTTATAAACTTAACTCTCTGGCAAAGTCTAAACATAAACAGTAACAAAATTTCTTCATAAAGAGGTTGACGGTAACGTGTTACTTTCCTGCTTTTAACAGCTTTTAAAATTTATGTGATCTTCAGAAGAAGTGATTTCACACAGCATCTTTTAAAATATACAAATTTCAAATTTGGGATATCTTCTGACTCGTGCAATGGATCGCACACCTTAAATTCTTTTAGCTGTGTGACAATGACAAGCCTGATTTCAGTGTTGGCCAATACAACAAAAACTTTGCAGGTTGACAACAAAGGCCCCATTTGTACTAGCATACTTTTTTTACTCATTTTCGCCTTCCGTTCACACTAACACAATTAAAAAAACAGATGCAAAGGTTTTTGAAAATAGAGGTGCATATTACAGCGTTGCCACTAATTACTGGATGTGAAATGCAAGGACTTTTCCTGGACTTTTTTGGTTGTTCATGAATCTAAATATCCAGTTAAAAATGCAGAACTGTCCCTTGTGAATCTGGGCTGTAAGCAGTTACGAGTGCAGCTGAAATTGTCTCTCAAACTTGGGTTCCTGCAGCTTAGGGACTCAGGAAATTTAACACCTTTTAAGACCATTTAATGGCAATAATCAGGAAATTTAAGACCTAGTTACCACAAAAAAACTCTCAACACAAAAGCAGAAAATGGAATCTTTATAAGAGATAAGAACAGTGTTTCAACACTTCAAAGTATCCCATGTTAACATGTTGAAAGGCTCAAAGTCCATCAAAAATATGAAGTTCTTATTAAGGAATAAGCTACTAAATTTGACTGGAAGAAAAGCTCAATTCTATTTAAAATTAAAGACTTCAAGCATGAATTCTAGCAAAAGCGGAGCCATATAAACATACCATCAGCATCCACCTCATTAATCATGTCCTGCAGTTCTGCTTCTGTTGGGTTTTGCCCCAAAGAGCGCATCACAGTTCCCAGTTCCTTTGTGGTGATTGTACCATCTCCATCTTTGTCGAAGAGTGAAAATGCTTCCTTGAATTCTAAAAATGAAAAAGACACAAGTTAAACAACAGTTTAGTTCAACCAAGTGCACATTATAATCGTGAATAAAAAAATATGCTTTTCTTGCCTTTATAGCCTGATGAAAACTGAGGCAAACATTTAGAAGAATTCAAGAGCAGATCAGTGAAACCACACGAGGCAGTTGAGGGTTTTCACCTGATCGAGAATTCTCAAACTTTACCAAGATAGTTACTTGGCTATGAAGGTACAGAGGACATGTTTTATTTTTTTATAAAATAGGCCTAATCCGTCGCCCTCAATGTTTTCCCAATACAGTCCTCTTGGGAAATGAGGTTCTTTCTTTAAGCTGAACATTCTTTCGTGCTTTTCTCATTACCACATCTGAAACAAAAAACCTTATTTCCCAAGATGAATGTATTGGGAAAACATTGAGGGCAGCAGATTAGGTCTATTATTATTTTCAACTAAGAAAGGAGAATGACTACAAAGTGCATATAGTTTTATTTCATTTGTAAAACTGCAGACTCCTACAACCTGGCATTGGCACATCATTTTCATGCCTCACAGTGCTAAGAAAGCACCCTTGTCAACCAATCAGAATGCACGCTGTATCTCAATTATTCTATAAATGTAGTTAATTGAAAAAAAAAAAAGAAACTAAATATACCTACATCAATGTTAACCCTTTAACTGCTGAGTTTAAGGCAGTGTTTACATGGTACCGGATCAAGATTCATTTTGGTACGAGTTCGTCCCAGTTCCATACAAATCGCTGCATTTGGTTACAAGATACTTTAAAATTTTTCCTACCAGAATGGCTCACTCCAAAATGAACTCATCCCGGTTCTCGCACTAGATCAAAACTTTAGATCCGGAATGAAACCCAATCACAATTCGTTTCAGTATCATATACAGTGTACGAGCTCACACCATTACAAAAATGGCTACAAAGCCAGACTTCCAATAGACTGAGACGAGTAGAACGTATGAAAACTACACCTTTATAAGTTCACTTTCACGCTACCAAGTTTGTCGTTGTTGTTTCATTTCAGTACGAGTTCATTTTAAACTTTTAACTGAATTTACTTTCATTCCAGATTGAATCTTGATCCGATATCATGTACAGTAAACACCGCCTAAGAGTCAGTGTGTTATAAAATCACCAACTTCTGAATTTTCTGATGTAACAGACATTTTATGAATCTACATAATATCAAGACAAACAAAATGGATGGTCATTCTAAAGGATTTCACCCGACTCAAGAAACTGAGACATTCTCGATTGATTTGAAACTGGGCTTCACAAGATTAGCGTTTATTCATTTTTATTTTCTTTATTTCATCATTTCCAAGACATTAAAAACAGCTCAATGTTCTAACAAAATCAAAATGGCAATACTCTACTTTTTTTTAATGAGTGTTTTTAAAAAATTTCCGTAATTTTGTACAAACTTAGGAAGCTTTTGGCAATTAGGATTTTTCAAAAAAACTTCTATTTCCACTTGCTAATACTTTAAAGAACATATTACAGTTCCCAAGTCATTTGTCTTGTTGTCATGGTACCAAAGCTTTTCAACAGCGAATCATATCTACTTACCAGCAATTTGTTCCTCTGTTAATTGATCAGCCTGAAAAAGAAATTGGATTTTTAACAAAAAAAATTCTTTAATTGTGCTCCATACACAGAATTTTTAGGGATAGACATAGATGGCTATCAAAAAATATGAAAAATCTGAAGTGGTAAAATAAATCTCCCATATTTGCTTTTGTATACCAAGTCGAGCCCCAATTTTGAGTCCAAATTTGATTCTTTTATAAAAGTTTGTCACGCTATTTCTTGCTTGTGTGTAAGTCATGGTCAGTTTTTAGGCCACTTTTCATGTCTCAAAACTTCATCTTATACACGAGCAAGAACACTATGATTAAAATACAAGGTTAGTGCTGAGTTCAAGTTTATTTACACAGTTTATACATTTTATTTAATTTAGAATTTTAGGGCCTTCCAACATGAAATTTTGGGTTTCACTTAAATGAATACAAGCTTCATTCCAATGCTGAGTACAAAAAAACAAATATACTGTGACTGCTTTGGCTGGCGATAACTTGACAAATTTCAAAGTTACAGCACTTTTCAGACTCCATTTTCATCCACAACTTGAAGGAAAAACAAATACACATTTGGGTTTGCAGAGCTTTTTTAGGACCCGCAATTTTTTTACAGGGTGCCACTGTTTACTGGATTTCAAATTCAAGGCCTTTTCCAGGACCATTTCAAGCAAATCCAGGGCATTCGTCAAATAAAACTTGAATTTTTTTACACACTTTTTTCAAAAATCAGTTCATAAGTACACATTCCATATTAACAAGCTTTAGAAGATTGTTTCTGGACAAAAATCAAGCCTCCCAAGAGTCGTGGTTTTTGTTTTAGAATATTGTCACATCAATTAACAAAAATCTTATTTTTATTATTTGTGGAAGTTGAGAAAGACTTTTTGCCTATTTAAGAATTTTCAAGGACCACGACCCAAATTCAAGGACTTTCGAGGGCCTGGAATATTTTACCCCCAATTCCAGGACTTTTCAGGATTTTCAATGACCGTGGCAACCCTATTTTTAGGACTTTTACATGCTAAAACATGTTTGAAAATTTAGAAATTCTTTGGGTTTTCAACGACTGTAACCCTGTACTGTATCTATCAACAAAGAAAATACAAAAGATAAATGCTTAATTTCAAAATACTAGGGCGAAAACAAAAGAGTTCTTTACTAAACTGAAAATAAAATTCAAAATTATATCTTGACATAAGATTTAGATATTACATGAACAGTTTTATCAGCGAAAAAATCCATTTAAATGTCAACTTATTAAAAAGTGTAACTAATGACACATAAATCTAGCAGTTTACAGTCCAAAGCAGTATGGATTTTATAGCCAATGCTTTGTTCAATGTTCCAATGAGTTGCAAAACTATATTTGCAAGCAAACAGACCAAAAACAACAGAAATAATTAATTCAGATCAGTTTCATAATGAATAAACTTAGCTGATAACGTAATTTTATATATCTCAGTATATATTTCAATTTCGACTTTTTTGCCTATGAAACATATCTTTAGATCTCTGCAAAGTCAAGAATTTATCAGTTCCATTACAATATTAGGTAAAATGAATATTTCTTGTTTAGTAAAATATAAGGTGCAAGTAATGTATACTTAAAAATAAATCTTTTTCGAAGAACACTACAAATTTTACCGTCATATTCAGATCTCATCCACTTTTATTCATGAAATTTTGTTTAATTTTATTTATTAGATTCTAGTTTTTCATGCATTTTAAATCTGGTTCTATATTGGGTGAAGAGGGTGTCAAGTTAGCAATCATAAGAACTGTTTTATTTTTGCCACTGAAACTTAGTTTTCACATTAGCTAAAAAAATATTATTTTCTAGTTAACATATTAAATTCAACCAAACTTAACTGCGAGTCAGGACAGCAAAATGCTCAACTATAATGTTTCTCTTACATAATGCATAATTCATAAACCAAACACTTGTGCATCGCAGGATTTATTTTGCTCAGGGCGATTTCTAAATATGTTTTCGTTTGTCAATCTAACAGTAACGGAAAACTCTTAATTCGGGAATGTTCGAATTGCGCAATTTTTTCAAAATCTGCTGAAGTTTTGCCTTTTGCCAACTAGTTTTACGGTTCTTCGATTAATACTTTCGTTTCATGAAAATTTTATTAGCTTTAAAAGTAAAATGTTTTTCAATAGTTTGAAACTATCTAAATTTTAACGACAGACAAGCTATACGCAGAATTAACCAAAATTACGAATATGTCCTTCAGGACCGTCTTGCGTTAGTCTAATTTGTTGTCAAATCACCGAATGTGTCCCCTGAGGCAAAGCTAAGACTGAGCAAGCTTTCTTGCAGAACCAAGCTTTTAAAGCACGATATTAACTCAAACCGCAACTGACATTTTTACAACATAAACACATTGCGATATTCAAATGTAAAACAGGAGTGAAACATAGTTTTTGTAGTAGAGTCCGAAAATAGACATTTTTGACTGTCCCATCAGACTCAAACGACCTATAAACTACAAGCTAGTGATCTCTTCCGCATCATAGTTTTGAAAGCATATCATATGCTTACATTCACTTTGAAATGATGTACAAAATGTAGAATACTATCCATGCTAACTTCTTCAACACTAAAAACACGGCCAGCAGAAGTCAGTTTAACATGAGGACTATCACATGCAGTGCAAGAATTAATACTTAGAAACAAACACACCAAATTCTTTTCCGAAGTCATTACTGCTCGATCAAAATTAACAAAAAACTAATACACAACTGATCAAGTACATCGATATTTTATCTGTAGTACGGTTTAAACCGTTTCGACTGAAATCGTTTTGTAATCAAGAAACTCAATAACTTAGGTGAAACAAAACGCAAAACTTTAACAGAAATACAACACAACACAAACGTTATTAACTTTAAAATATGAGGTTTAGTGTAAAATAAATTCAATAATAAGATAATCTTACCATTTTCTCATTCAAGAATTATAACAAAACTTTTCTTCGCTTTTCCCACAACGGTACCGACCTTCGAATGGAAGATTCGAAACTGCAGCAGACTTGGGCGCTCCCGGATGCTTTAAGCTGATTGGTCGGGAAGTGACAAATACGATTAACATATGCAAATTACGTCATTTACAGAATAAGCTTCGCAAATTTTATTCAATGTGGTTGAAAATTCTTGGCAGAGGAAAGAATAGCTCAGATTTATTATTTATCGCATTCAGCTGATATGCAAGTCTTTGGGTTTAACATGGATTAAAATATTAAATAACATGTGTTTTTTGGTAAATTATGCTTTATAATCATCGATTGTTTTATGAAGTTACTACGGAGTTAACTAGAAACGCGGAGTCACATTTAGTTTTGAGAAGTTGATAATGGTTTTATTATTCTTTGGAGGAGTTGCTTTCAGTGCGAATAAGTTCCAGAATGTTTCTGTGGCAACAGAAAGACGCTTACCAAACGCCAAGCTTGCCGCAAGTACGATATTTATTTTTCATCTCCTTTGCTTGGGAAAGTATCAAGTTGCGGCAGTACTACGTCACAGAGCTTTGTCCAATCAAACGTTTTGAAATTGACGCAGTGCGGCAAATTATCAATTCAGTTTGTAATGCGCATGTCTGAATAAGAGCGTGTGTGTATATAATATGTCCCTACGTTTTCAAATATTTTTGCTATTTTATGGCTGAAAAATTTCTAAAAATGGAGTGTATCGCTTTTAAATAAAGGTCCTAAAAGGTCAAAGTACCAGTAAAGTATATTTATTTTGTTGAAGAGTATTTGAAGATATCGTGAGAAAAAATAGAGAACAAATTGTTCAAATTTGGCATGGTGGTATTAATTTGAAAATGTTATTGTTTTAAAAAACAACATTTAATGATTTATTTCCATATTTTAGTAAAGTATTTACAGTGCCACTTATAAAAAAAATCAGAGTGAGTTTTACCTCGTGCTTTAAAGAGTTGTTTTCATTGTTTTTCTAAAACAGTCTGAGGATACGAAGCTTTGGCAAAAGATGAAAAGTAAATAAATGATATCTGTTTACATTCGATATTCGGTTATCCTGGGGCGATTCATGACAAGAGTGACCCCATGGAGAGAACTAAAAATAAATATTAGCGTGAACTTCGTTAACAAAAATAAAGTTAAATTAATGCTTTGTTTTAAAATTAGTTTTTAGATCTGTTCACAGACACATGTGACGAGTTGTCCAAATGCAGCCGTGACAACTCGGGGGTGGAGACAACTCCGTCTTGAAGCCAGCAAGGTAGAGATTAAAAGACTTACCACAAGTCGACTCGCTAGTATATTTTGCTCAGCCGCAACTCCCTTATTAAAGGGTGAAATTATACGCCACCGAGCGCTGAAGGCGTACGTCTCGCGCGGGCCGACTTTTTCGAATGCACGCATGAAAGTCATTCACAACAAATGAAGAGGCGGACAAGATATTGAGCTATTTCCATTCAACAAAAATTTCGGAAATTCTGGTCCGAATTTAAATGCCCCAATTTTCGGAAATTTAGGACAACCTCTGAAACTTGAGTTGTCCTAAAAGTGGAAATTCCGGTATTTTCGAAAATTTTGCGTTCCATTCGGACGCTTCTAGTTGTATTTTCTCTTTCCAGGCTGCTGTGCCTCAGGCTCAGCCCTGCTAAATTTCTCCACGTATATGAGCACGTGACGTTTCGGAATGTCGTGTTCCATTCGACCGTTGAAATTTCTGGAATTTTTTGTTGAATGAAAAGCGCCCATTAGGGACGGACCATTTAGAAAAAGACGGAGAGGGGGTGACAATTCCCAAAAAAAAATTCCTGCAAGGGTTAATTGTGAGAATCCTAATCCATATTTAAACCTATGTTCAGAGATTCATGTCATCAATCGCATTGCATAGTGTATTAGACTCAGCCCGGTCCACACGTATCCGGATGTTTTTTAGTCCGCAATTTTTTCTTTCCGGCATCGGCTTCAATTCCGTCCAAACGTTTCCGCATGATGAATCCGATAAATCCGCTAAACAAATCCGATATATTTTTTTAATCTGCCTTCCAGAGTTAAAATTTTTGAATATTCTACGAATCCTGAAAATCCCACATCGTGCGAGTGGACCGGCACCCACCCTTACCGGGTAATTTTTATATATGACCGCTCGGTTAATATTCATTATTAAATTTCCAGCCTCTAAAATTGCGTTTCTAGCGTTCCGATGAGTCCACTCAATGTTGGTTATCAACTCATAACCAATAACCTAATATGGTATTTTGTAAAGTGAAACAGAATTCAATAGTTGTTCAGCATCGAATAAATTTAATAAAATAATTATTCCACTCACGTCTTGTTAGATACGAGGTGAAAATAGCCCACTCGGCGCTTCATGCCTCGTCAGCTATCTATCAGCTCATATCCAATACGCGTTCGTGGAATAACTGTTTTAAATACGAACTTCAAGTAATGCTGATAAACAAATTATCATCGCCGTGGGAATTTGTAATTTGGCCTTTCATCTATTTGCATTTTTGTAGCTATATAAACCCTTCATTTTCTCAGTTTTTTCAGATGCTCTGATGAAG
>JAOCNB020122779.1:0-10889 GCA_026546465.2 Palythoa caribaeorum | reverse complement strand
TCCACTCATTGCCATTACCATTACAAATGTTATGAAAATTAGCAAAATGTGTTTTTATCTGCAAAGATTTCGTCTTTTGGTTTAGTTTTCAAAAATTGTAATCATTATAATAAATTTGTAATAGGACTTCGTGTTCGTCCTATTCTGTCTGTTATCATTACTTGTGATTAAACAAATTTAATTTCCGCATCGTGCTCATCCAATTTTGCCAATCACGCGTAATGATAAAAGACCGAATCGGACTCCACTCAGTCCTATTACCATTACTTATTGTTACTATTATTTTATTATTTAATTTTTATCATCGTCATTGTTAACTGTTACTGTTATTGTTACTATTACTGTTATTGTTATTGATATTGTTACTGTTACTGTTACTGTTACTGTTATTGTTATCGCTATCGCTATCGCTATCGTTATCGTTATTGTTATTGTTAGTGCCCTGTATGGTGGTTGCATTTCAGCTTAAGCTCGCATGTGTTCAACGCATGTTTTTAAATTTCAGCAAGATTCCAGACTTGTAATACTTACATTTTACTTAAGTTTTCTTACAAATCAGACCCAGAAGTTAGCTGTACCATGCTAGCGAGGATGAGTAAGGCAGAAACAGCTGTCCACGACTGCCGATACTCGAATTCAGTTTTATTTAAGGGTAGACACAAGAGGTAATGCCCGCTACCCATATGGTTTTATAGTGTCAGTTGCCAAAAGCACGTATGTGGTTTTATTTTAGTGGGGTGCCTGCCAGAGTGTTATGCAGGTCATATCGTGTCATGTTAAACCATATTAAAACCATGCTAATTCACTCAAAGCGTCTTCACATTAACCAGGAACAGCGGTGTCCCTGCAGCCAGCTCTCTGTGGATCGGCAAATCTGACAAATGGCACTGATGGCAAGGAATGTACGCCATCCAGTAGCTCCACAAACACTGGCCTTTATATAGTATTTCTAATTGCCCAGACTTTGACAGGGGCTGGTTCTGTGCCAATGTTTGTTCTAGCTGTTCCTTTCCTGGACGAAAATGTCAAGACAAAAGTGTTTCCTATGTACTTGGGTGTCTTTTTCACAGCAGGAATTGTAGGTAAGTTTAATTTCAACGAGGGTGGCTTGGTGCGCTCAGTTACAAGATACCGTATTTATTCGAATAAACGCCGCCCTTGATTAAACGCCGTCCTCGAATAAACGCCGCACCTGAGAGCCAAAATATTAATAAACGCAGCCCTCGAATAAACGCCGCACCCTGGAACAAACTAAAACATCAAATTCATGACGGTCACTTTTTACAAACGCAGAGCAGAGTTGTTTAAAACTACAAGTTTAAAGTTTGAAAGTCAGTTTAAAGATTTCTTACGCGTTTTCAAGCGCAACAAGTAAAACTGTAAGGCGTGATTGGTACAGCCAGACAAAGAACTGTATCATTTTTCCTCTTTTTAAAGTAACGTTACGGTTGGTTGTTTAAAAGAATAAACAGCATTTGAAATAAACGCTGCCCTCGAATAAACGTTGCACCCAAATCATGAAAAATCTAATAAACGCCGCGGCGTTTATTCGAGTAAATATGGTATCTAACTTCAACCTCGTTCCCATGGCTTCTCCCTTGGCTTCTGGGTTTGGACAAGAGAGAAGCCCTGGGATCTACCTTCTAAAGCTAGCCTCAAGTTCTCGGGTTCAAACCCCGCTCTGCCGACTACTGAACACTTGTCTGACCTTATGAGTCTTCTCGGATTGGATTTATTTTGTAAAATAATTAATTAATCTTAGCTGTTTCTCACACTCGCTGAAATAAAACTAAGTGATCTTAAGGAAGTGAAAGTGAAATAAGACTTATCGATCCATAAACCTTTTTCACGCCTGCGTAACATTGTTAAAAAATTCCGTTTTTCGGAAAAAGGAATTCCTCACCAAATTTATCACACGAATAATAATAAAAGTGCAAAGTTGCGATGACAGTGTCCTGAAATAGACGAAGATGTGAATATTAATTTGAAACTAAATACTTTTTGTGGAATTTTTGCAAGAAAATGTATTTGTTTAGCGTGATAACGAAGCTCGACGACCGTCCACAATACGTTTCTTTTTAAAAATGCTTAAATTTAAAAATTAATTTCCTTGTCAATTTAGGGGCTATATCTTTAAAAAGTGGCAGTTTTACTAATATTGACGCATTTGATGGCAAATTTTGTTTTCCAATAAAACAAACATTTCGTTGTGTCATTCTCATCGTGAAAAGAGTTAATTAGTGCCCGTGATTATATCCGGTTTCTGTAGTGTTAAGCGGATAAGACTCATTAACTCCCCCTGGACAGGACACTAATCCATTGCAGGTTAGCCCCCAGCAGAAGCTGGTGCTTATTCTACTGGCCTCGTAAGGTTGGAAAGCTGAGTCAACTGGAGGAAAGGTCACAGAAATGTTCCACACTCAGCTGAGCCGGGATTTGAACCAGGGATCTTGTGGCTGAAAGGCAGAGATTATTTTTTTTACCTTTGAAAATTGTTACGCCATAACTCGTTATTGACTTTGTTTTATTTGGAACTGTTTTGTCAATTATAACCTTGAATTGCCTTCAGACACGTTTGAAAACCGGGACGTAGGCGCCATATTGAATTGGTGTTTATATCCACAGACACTGACTGCACGTCATAGACAGCGAGTACGGCAGCTAATCAGATTACAGAATTTGCCATAGACTGGATTTCTTCTCATTTCTTATATTTCATTTTTGTTTCTTTTCTCAGGAGTTTTGCTTGGTTCTGGCCTTAGCTCGGTTTTTCTGTCCACCTATGTTGATATCGGGGTCATTGCACCATTGAGCGTGAGCGACGAACGATGGGTAGGGGCCTGGTGGCTAGGGTTTGCTATTTTCAGTGTAATTGCTGTCTTTTGGAGTTTGTGGATAATGGGTTTTCCTAGAGAACTTCCGGGTTCAAAAGCAATCAAAGAAGAGGAAAAAAAGGATGGAAATACAAATCTGGTGAGTTTCCGATGTTTCAATAATTGAGAAAACTAAAACACTTCGTAACGGATTTCTGAGATAGAATACCATTAGATTGTTTTTTTATACAAGGCGTTTACGAACCCAAAATAAATGATAATTTTTGTTATGCATCTATCAATGCTAAGTCCTTGGGAGAAGGGAAGATGAGGGGAGGGGAGGGCATGGAAGGAAAATTTGACACACCAAGCTATCCCGAGTGAGTGGCTTTTGACACAACACAAGTGTTGTTCAATCCTCTATTATGGAGATTTGACACACCAAGCATTCCCGAGTTTTTTGAGACCTACAGTTTAACGTCCTTATCCCAGAAGGTGTGAAGGTCTAACCATTTGCAGATGTTAGAGCAAAGGCAGCACCTTCTTAATTATTTTGAAATCCTTAGTGAAGTTCCGGCTGAGACATCCCTTATGGTAGACTGGCACCTTACCAGCTATATGGCTAATCAGGGGCGGTTTCATGGAGTTCATTTTTTGTAAATACAATGGTAAAAGACTTAATTCTAAAGACTAAGTTTGCTAGCCTACCAACCAGTCACGTCGCACAATATTGATAGATCTTTTGTTTAATTATCTTTCTGGAAACGTCCGGCGTAATATTACTGAATTCAAACTTTGTAAGTTTATGACGAAGACTTTTTAAATTTAGATTCATAAATTGACTGTTAAGCCTTTTACTGGCAAAGCAAAGGTGGGACTCTTGGAACATATAAGCTAACCATTTAAATGTTTTTGTTTTCAGAATGGCGAGGTCCACGCCCGTTATGTGAAGTTTTCTGATATGTTAAAAGCTACCAAGCATTTGTTGACCTATGCATCGTACATTTCTGTCACAATTGGAGTTTGCGCAGAAGAGTTTTTAATAACTGGCATTGGAGTGTTCTTGGCAAAGCTAATTCAGATTCAATTCCAGTACACAGCAGGTTTTGCTAGCATTCTGTTTGGAATTGTTGCTGGAGCTGCCGCACTGACCGGAAATCTACTCGGTGAGAAACTTTGGTATTTTGTTTATTTGAAAAGGTTAGCGTTCGCAACTAACAATATTGTATTGGAAAGGAATTTGATCAAATGGTAGCGGTTGGTTGACTTCTAACCACAATGGCGACCAGTGGCTGGACATCCGGGGTTTTACCAGCAATATTGTTAGGGGACTTAATTGAGGACAGGACTCCATCACGCAGTATACAATGTTATTTTAAGAATGAATTCCCCCTGCGAGCAAGGACAGACCACATCACCGACTCATAGCCCTACTCTTATTAACAAATTTGCGGGTTCCTTAATAGAAGACTGAGAAATAAGGAGACCTACGGCTTAACTTCAATCTCCGCGGACGGTGTGGGGAAAGGAAAACCACACAAATGTTCGCGATTAACCCTCGACGAAGACGGGGTTGGAAACTGGAGCCTCGATCGCGCTCGGCTGTCAGAGACTTTACCAATTAAGCCAAGCTCGCACACAAGGTGACGTGGTTGGCGCAGTGGTAAGATCTTCGCCTTCAAGCCACAAGGTCCTGGGTTCAAAGCCCGGCTCATTTGATTGTTAAACATTTGTGTAACCTTCCTTTCCGCCAAAGTTTTCCATCCTCCCGAGGTCGATAAAATAAGTACCAGCTATTGCTGGGGGCTAACCTGCGACGGATTAATGTCCCGTCGAGGGGGAGTCAAAGACTCTTATCCGCTTAACATTACAGAAACCGGAGATAAGTACCGGCTCCAATGAGCCACTTAGGCTCGCAAATGGATTTAGCTTTTTTAGCAAGCTGGCACACACGAGTGTTGGGTAGACTCAGCCTAAGTGTACATATTAATTTTGCAACAACGGCTACATGGTCGTACAATCATTATTTTTATAAATGAATACACAGTTTGCATTATGCCGAAAATCCAGTTATATCATTGACTGTTGGATAGAGATGTCGACCTACACCCCAATTACCAACTGCGTCGTTCGTCGACCCACTCCGTAAAGTTGCCGTCCCATTTTTCCCTATTTTAGCCAATCAGATGGGAAACACTAGAATTAACATATCTGTTTTCTTTTGACAGGGGCATACATTAACAAAAAGTTAAGATTGAACTGCACAGGTGCGGCTAAGATGTGTTTCCTTGTTGGTGTCTTCGGGCTCTTGTCAACCATTCCACTCTTTATTAGATGCAATAACATTCCGATCGCAGGGGTTAATTCACCGTATCCTAACAGGTTAGTTGGAGTTGGAGGTGAGTATAACTGAAATAAATTGAGATTTTATATAGCACACGATTTACCCCAAAATGACAACAATTATGATGATGATTGTCACAATGATAACAACAATGACAATGATGATGACGATGATGATGGTAATGATGACAAGGACGAAAATGATGATAATGACGATGGCGATGATGGTGATGGTTTGTTTGATGATGATGATGATGATGATGATGATGATGATGATGATGATGATAATGATGGTGGTAGTGGTGGTTGTGATGATGATGATGATGATGATGATGATGGTGGTGGTGGTGGTGGTGGTGATGATGATGATGATGATGATGATGATGATGATGATGATGGTGGTGGTGGTTGTGATGATGATGATGATGGTGATGGTGGTGGTGGTGGCGATGATGATGATGATGATGGTGGTGGTGGTGGTGGTGATGATGATGATAATGATGATGGTGGTGGTTGTGATGATGATGATGATGATGATGATGGTGGTGGTGGTTGTGATGATGATGATGATTATGGTGGTGGTGGTGGCGATGATGATGATGATGATGGTGGTGGCTGTGATGATGATGATGATGATGGTGGTTGTGATAATGATGATGATGGTGGTGGTGGTGGTGGTGATGATGATGATGGTGGTTGTGATGATGATGATGGTGGTGGTGGTGGTGGCGATAATAATGAGATGTTAATGAGGATGTAGAAGTGATGATGATAAATAATGATAAAGAATATAATCAATGTGAAATAATAAATGTGCAACGTGCATATTTATCCATTCACTTTATTATAATGAGTTGTCTGAAGGGAGACAAGACATATCTTACATGCATGGAAATCAGATTTGCTGATATGACTTAAATTTAACGAACAGAAAAGAAAGTTCCATGTTTCTGCCTGTAATGCAGTGTAAGACAGCTTGTATACAACAACAACAGTTTATTTGTATCTTTTTGCATTTACATATATATAAGAAAGAATAAATGATACTGACAGTCTGATAATAGCTCACAAGCTAAGCGAGTCAGACTGCCACTACTTAATATGGACATTTGTCAGGTCTGAATATAACAAGATACTATAGATGATTAAATGTAGACGGGACTATAAAACTCAGTTACAAACATGTACAATAATATTTGCTAAAATAATAACAACGAGATCATTTAAATTATAGAAAGGTATAGAAAACACATACCGGAAAAGACAAAATATGTTTGACATTAGTAGAGAATCACAAAGTCACTTTGTATCGTTTTTGGGCTCTTTTGTTCCTCTCACTTCAGGATAATATAATTATTTAACTGTAAGATATCTTTCTTTATAGTACCTTATCAAAGAGCTGGACAGCACACTGCAACAAAGAATGCCGCTGTGCAAACACACTGCAATATAATCCAATGTGTGGAGAAGGTTTGACGTATCTCTCACCCTGCCTCGCTGGCTGTGTGCAAGGAACATCGGTAAACGAAGTGAGTATGAAAACACGATTTGCAAGAATCAGAATGTAAATAAGACAAATAGAATAATCTCGGGTACTTGATAACATTGACAGCGGCGTGATTAACGTAGTGGTACGATCTCTGCCTTCCAGCCACACGGGTCCCGGATCAGATCTGTTTTTTGTCACAGCTTTCCACTGATTTCACGACCTTCTCGGTTATGAACGCAATTTAAGTAATTGCGAAAGAGAAGCCTGAAAATAAATTCGATGTTTCAACGGGATTCGAACCCCGTGACCTCTGCGATACCGGTGCAGTGCTCTAACTAACTGAGCTATGAAGCCACATCAGCAGGTCAATTTTAGAGGGTCCATCTATGCCAGTTTTAGTTGTACAATAAAATTGACCTGCTCCCAACAATTACTTAAATTATGTTCATAACCGCGAAGGTCATATTATAAAGTCATTGCACATAACCGCGTTACAAATCATAATAATTAAAATGAGTACCAGCTTCTGATTGGGGACTAATCTGCGATGGATTAGTGTCCCGTTCAGTGGAAGTCAATAACTCTCACTTGCTAAACGCTACATAAATCGGAGATAAGCACCGACTCCAATTGGCCACTTAGGCTTGTAAAAAGGGTTAACTTGATGATAACACTCGGGAAATAGTTTCTTCAAAGTTGTACTATCGAAAAAAATTAATTCATTTTATGGAACGAGCATCCCAGTAAAGGTAGCTATACAGTGCATCAAAACCAACGTAGCGGCTGGCGATACCCTCAGCTTTAGATGGATCCAATTATCCAACTTTTTAAATTCATTTTGAACGCAACGTCCTTTGTTTACAAAGTTGTTTTTTACCAGCAAATATCTGGTTGTGCCATGGGCTCTCCGGTGTCTCCACATATTGGGCCATGGGCTTTCCTGTGTCTCCACATATTGCGCCATGGGCTCTCCTGTGTCTCCACATATTGCGCCATGGGCTCTCCGGTGTCTCCACATATTGTGCCATGGGCTCTCCTGTGTCTCCACATATTGTGCCATGGGCTCTCCGGTGTCTCCACATATTGCGCCATGGGCTCTCCGGTGTCTCCACATATTGCCAACCTTAATATTGAACACTTTGAACGTAAGGCTCTGAACACTTATGTTAGACCACCAGAGATGAGCAGAGATGTTTAGCATAATTTACGGTAATGTTGATGTTTCAACTGTATATTAACCACTACCTGTATTCCTTAACTCTCAGACCTTCTTCAATTGTTCCTGTGTAACAGGGCGTGGCCAAAACACGTGGGTAGGTGGTACTGTCAACCGTGGAGAGTGCAAAGCAGACTGTGGCGCCATACCACCAATTTGGATCTTCGTAGCATTTCTAGTGTCCTTCTTCACATTCCTCAATAGTATTCCAGCATCCTATACTACGTTAAGGTATGCAATTCAGGTTGGCAAACGCTCCTTCCAAAGATTAAAGTCCTCAAAGAATTTCGGGTATGGGTTCTGGTTGCTATTCAGTTTTAGAATATAATTCTTCTTGTTTTCTATGGTTTGCGCAAACACCTACTACAAGCACTGCCATACCTAGGAAAATAACTTATATGTTAATCTGTAGCACCGAGAAATGAGTAAGTGCTTTAAAAACCGTCTTCATTCACGTAGTTATTTCTTTAATTTTTGAGTAACGATTCGAGTAAGAATGCTGGCTAATAAACCATTGAAAATCAACCATATCTTCGTAAGCAAACATATTTCTTTCTCTCTAGTTCACACATTCACTCCCTTCTAGTTTGAAATATTTCTGTTTTTAAATTTAAAAAGTTTTTCTTGTGGGGAACATCGAAAATCAAAAGGTTTTCTAGGCTTTTGTTTTGGAGTAAAAACACGTTGCTTTGAAATAAAATTTTACTATATTTCACTTCAAAACTATGTTGTACACAGAATGAGGTATTCTCAGTATCTGAAAATTCTAAATATTCTGGTGTGGAAAAGCGAAATGCCGCAGAGCAAAGGGAGATTGCCTAATTCTTACTCGGACCATTACTTAATTACGACTTTAAACCGTTTATATAAATGTATAGACTTTTTAACATTTTGTATATTACATTTTTGCATTCATAGTATAGGATTTTACATTGTAAAGCGCATTTGAAAGAGTAGGTTGAATTTTAAATATTATTATTATTATTATTATTATTATTATTATTATTATTATTATTATTATTATTATTATTAGATCTAAAACATATTTTGATTCACATCGCTCTACAACAACATGATGAAAAAAATTTAATGGTCAGCAACTTTCATCTATTTATTTTGCTACCAGGTGCGTTCCTGTTGATCAGCGGTCATATGCCTTAGCAATACAGTGGTGTCTTATTCGGTTGCTAGGCACCATACCTGGCCCCATTGTGTTTGGTTACCTTATAGACCAGGCGTGTGTACTATGGGACAACAGGTACTTTCTAACTATACATATTCATGCGTTACTCAATAGTTTATTAGCTACTTCTACAGATAGAGAATAATGGAATTTTAGAGGATATATGGAATTTTATATCTTCCAAGGTTCAAATTGGTATGTTCAATTTGAACACGAAAATAAATTCCATACCTCCAAGCAACTATGTATTATTCTGTTTATTATATAAACATTTACCACAGGAAAGCATTTCATAAATTATCCCAGGCCTACGTCTACGGAAAAAATTAGGAAATCATCGGAACTATCTGACAGTTTTTGGAAATCTAGGAAAAGCTTCGGAAGTATTTAAAAACCGTTCCTCATGCATTTATGGATTTTTTGAAATTTTCGGAAAATTTTCGAAAATCTTCGGATATACTTTGAAATCGTCTTTCAAGTAATATTGAAATTTTTCGGAAAATCAAGGTCACAAAACCGTACATTAACCCCAACGGACAACGACGAATATCACACGATATGAGACACTTTGAGACCCGGTTTAACCGGTTTATATGACGAAAATCCATTTTCCAGGTTTTCACTCTTTTTCAGAAAATTGAACTTGGCACAAACGTCTGAATTGAAAATAATTAATTATTTTTTCCTTACGGCAATCGTAAAGCAGAAGAACAAGACTTACCTAATTTTAACTTGTTCCTATAGACACATGCGAAAATATCAGATTTTTTGTCGAATCCTCACTTAGTCTTTCATTGCTGTTTGGTATTTCATTGCGGTGTTTATGTAATAAAATCACATATTTACACCTTTAACAGGGCTCCATATTGCTACGTCATCAAAGGATAATGTCATCAGAAACGAACTAGTTTTTGGCGAGAAAACTCCTTCCTGCACAGGTCTCTTTCTCTTTTTGGTCCCCATCGATTTCATCTCCAAGCCTGTCTCACTATTCTTAAGTTGATCTTTCCTTGCAAAGTAAGCTTCTGCAACAGCAGCAAAAACATTTTCTGCACTGCTATGTGGTTTCTAATTTCTTTGATTCCAGAGTTGTGCTCGTCACAAATCCAGTTGATTACGAGCAAAATTCATCACATGCAAGCATTTGTTGTCCGCATTTCGATCTCAATGCACTGCGCTTCAATCTAGCGTTGCGTTCAATATAGCGGCAGACGTTGGATCGAACCCTATTACTTCCTAACTTAATGCACTAGTCAAATGAAATCTCGGCCCCTGATCCCCGGGAAATGCTGGAAAAGTAACGCGGCATAGCCGTGAAAAAAAATTCTTTTAACAGGGCCTTTGCCCGGTGTAACGGGAAAGAAATCATTTTTGCGAACGAACCGGAAAGTAACAATGATTTAACAATTCTGATAACGAAATCTCGTAAAAATGGTTAAGTACAGCAGTGTGGTAGAATGTAGCCTCAGATTGTAGAGAGCTCGCAAGAGCCTTACTTGAACTGCCACGTAGAACGACAAACCAAGAGAGAATAAAAACGGTGATGTTCCCGTGTGTACCAAAGTGGAGTTCATTTCTCCGTATCAGCTCAGCATTCCCCGCTTATTATACATTACTAAAAAATTATATAAGTTAACCTTGCTAATTGCCCCGTCCTTGCAGTCAGAACTGAATTACAAGGAAGCGGATCAACGAGGTCGGGCCGCAAGCACTTAAGGTTACCGTATACCTTCAGGGGTGTTTTGCATCAAAACGATACAGCGCATCTGTAGATACCTAAACCCATATATCAAATTAAAGCTTATAGAGCGGGCTTTCGAACTATATTAAAAATTTTGAATTAAA
>JAOCNB020122752.1:0-10894 GCA_026546465.2 Palythoa caribaeorum | reverse complement strand
GATCTTCCATTGATCCTAACATGGTAGGGGGCGTGGCTGGAGGACTTTCTGTAATGCAAAAGTGCCGTTATTATTCATTTCAAGTAAAGCCTCGCATAAACGGTTTCAACATTTGTTTTGAACAACATCTTTTTGTTTTTGTTAAACGCTTTTCAAGAGTGTTGATTGATGTTGAACACTGGGTAGGCAAACCCTTACAACATTTGTTTAAAAAAGGCTGCGCCAGAAGTCTGGTAATCAGAAGCAGACTCCGGCCTACTATGCTCCATACATGAGGACGCATGCGTTTATACGATAATGTTGAAAGACCCGTGAAAACGGCTTCAACAACGTTTAACATTATTGGGAAGGAAATGTAGTATGGATGTTGAAGCAATGCTGAACCGTTTGCGTGGGCCATTAATGTTCCATCAAAGTAAATCTCAGAACTAAATTTACACTCAAAAATTAATTTGAAGAGGAAAATATTAGTCTCCTCACTACAAGAATCCATAAATTGAGGATCAGTTGAAGCTACAAAACGTTTGTGTTCTGGCGGGTGAAGCAAATCGAAAACACGTAAAAGGCCTATAGTTAAGGTTTTGGTTAATACTAAACTAATTGAAAAGAAGCTTTTAAAGGGGAAAAGATAAAAAGAATAAACGCTAAACTCTTCCTCTTATTAAAGAAAAAGCTCTGATTTCGAAAGATGACATTGTTATTCTATTAAATACTAACCTATGAAGGATTTTTTAGCTTTCAGTAAAAATTCACAATACTCAAAACTCAATTTTGCTTCAAACAATGCAAATCTCCGTAGACTTTTTTTAAACCATGTAAAAAAATTATCACTTTGCGTATATTTTCAAATGTTAATTTAGATTTGACAATTGTCAAAAATATTCTGAAAGTAACCAAAACGTCGATTTGGGCTCACACAAAAACATCTTCAATGAGTCTAGCTACTATTGACAAAGATGTTTACCTGATCCCTTGAACGTCTCTCTCAATTTCTCAAGATCTCGGATCAGTTCGTCAAAAGAAGGGCGTAGCGTGGGGTCGATGTTCCAGCATTCCTCCATGAGGGAATATGTCTCTTCGTAAAAGCAAGCCGCGTTAGGGAGCTTTTTTCCTTCCATAATCTAAAAAAAGGACGGGTTTTGGATGATAATTTGAAATGAAAGTTCCTATTGTTTTTAAAACTAAAAGAGCCATCTTATAGCTTCTAATTGTTTGTTTCTCTGTGCTCATTAGTGGGGAACGTTTATCTAGCAGCTTCTCTCTCTCTCTCTCTCTCTCTCTCTCTCTCTCTCTCTAGTGGTATGCCCAGATTCGTGCCTCACAGAATTCTGTCCACGGCCCGTCTCTTAACATATGAGTAAGGGGCACCATCCTTTATCTGATCTAACATACTAATTCGTTTTCTTCCCGGAGGCCACTTCCTTCTATTCTACCCTCAATCATTATCACTAGCAAGTCCCCATGCAGCAGAGTGTGCCTAATCCAAGTTCTTTGAAGTCTATGTTTTGTTTCTATTAATGCAATTTCTTGCCCAACCCTACGTAGCACCTCCTCATTGCCAATCTTATCTGACCATAAAATACCCAACATCTTTCTCCATAGCCACATCTCACAACTTTCGAGTCTTCTTCTCTCTTCCATGCGTATAGTCCATGCACGTATACCTTACACAACTGGAGTAAATATCCGCCGAATTTCATATTCACTTACGTATTTTTTGATCTCTGCTGAATTACCCCGTAAACAAATCCCATCGATAGATGTGCTAAGCGCTGGACATCCGTATGTAAACACTTCCCACATTAGAATACCAAATCCCCAGATGTCAGACGCTGTAGAAAATCTCCATTCCCGAAGAGATTCCGGAGCAGCGTGGGTTATGGGGAAATCTTCTTTCCTAGATTTGTACTCTGGGATGCTTTTGGCGTTCTTATTTTCTTCTATATTAGATCGCAATGGCCGCACTGTTTCCATTGCAGTAATTTTGCAAACATTATCATCTCCTAAAAAACAACAAACAGATCTAACTTGTTATTCCATGTTTTAAAAATACAACATAAAAAAAGAAGAAAATACACAGCTGTTCACAAATAAGTAATTTTAAAAGCTTAAATTAAATTTTCGCGGCGTGGATGGCGCAGTGGTAAGATCTCTGCCTTCTTACCACATGGTCCCAGGCTCAACCCCCCGATTAGTCAAGTGTTAAACGTTTGTGTGACCTGCTTTTCCGCCAAATTTGACTTAGCTTTCCATCCTCCCCAGGTTGGTACTGAAAATAAGTAGCAGCTTCTGCTGGGGGCTAACCTGAGACGGATTAGTGTCCCGTGCAGGGGGAATCAGTGACTCTCATCCGCTTCACACTACAGAAACCGGAGATAAACATCGGTTCCAACGGGCCACTTGGCTCGTAAAAGGATTTAGCTTTAAAGTGTAATCTTTATCAACACCATAAATCTGAGTCGGCCAATTTTTAATTTCAAAATAAAGTTCTAAACTTTTAAAACTTAACGTAAAACTTAGAACCTAGAAAATATCCATTCCACAACTCTTTTTTTTTCTCTTAAACCTTTAATAAAACATTTGAAAATATCGAGTGTTTTTGTTTGTCTTAATAATTTGTTTTAGCGATTGGAATATTCAAATTTTCAAATGGTTAGTAGACAAACTAATACCATAAGAAAAATCAATTTCCTGTAAATATGTATGTCAAATTGAAAATTTCCTTACCAATTAAAATGTTTGACAAAGTGAGTCCTCGGTGAACGAATCCTTGGTGGCTGAGAAAACGTGCTCCTTTTGCAACAGATAAACAGATATCGATAAGGAAAGACTGAGGAGGCGCATAATTGTTCTCCCGGCATTTCTTGAAGTAGTTCTGTAATGTATCCCCGGCAATATACTCTGTAATAATGTGATATGGTGGCTCACTTGTGTTAAAAGCGAGAAGCTGGACAATGTTTGGATGAGGATTGGTGCTCAGTTTGTATAGGTAATGGGCCTCGTTGACAAGATCCTCGAGCGCTTTCGCAGGAGGCATTTTCTGACTCATTTCACCAACCTTTAGTTTAAGTATCTTGGTTACTGATGGAACCCCCCTGAAAAAACCTCCCTTTTTGAAGTAGCAGCTGTTGACAGTGTCACAATCAGAGTATTCTCTCATCTCTAAGGAGTAACGCTTATGGAACAACTCGAGGTACTCTTCAATATGAACTTGTGGAACCTCTTGAGCAGGAAATCGTAAATCAAAGAGATGTTCAGCAGCTATTGCTCCGGTGTTTCGCCAGAACAAGGTCATCCACATGTAGCGTTTAATCTCATGCACAACCGTGGATGATATAGAAAACCCACCCTTTAGTGCGGTTTGGTACCAATCCTTGAGAATTTTCATCGCTTCTAATTGAATAACTAGTTAAGAATTGAAGGAAACAAGCCATTAAAAAAGTGAAACAAAAAATTTCAGATGTAGTTTAGCAAGTTAATTCAAAGGCTCTAATGAAAGCGATCCCTTGCTAAAACTGCATGGTGTCTTGAGCGATATTTTTTGACGCATGCACAGTTACATTCGCGAAAGTGAAGTCAGGGGATTGGGTTATATTATTGTTAACTATACACCAATGTATGACAGCAATTTATCTTTACGCGATGGGAACAACAAAACATTGCCATAATAAAATATCAAAATTATTACAACTAAAGAAGGCCTCTAAAAGATACAAGCAGAAACTTAGCATGGAGGCAATTCCTTAAAATCTCTACCAATCGTGCTTTTTCGACAAGCTCTCTAAAAGCAACTCTTAAAGTTCCTGTAACGGGGGAGTAGCTCCAATTAATTATATCTCTGTTTTCAACGGTTTTGTTGGCCGCTGTCCCGGTCTCGGCAGAGCCGCCTTGAGCAAACTTTTGTCAACTTATTCTTACAGCAACGTTTTAGAAGAGGCAAAACCGATGGGCGCAAAACAAAAGATATGAACAACAAATTATTTTTTCAATCACCCATGGTAACAACAAGCACCTGAACCGCAAAATTTTACTGCATACCTGTTTTCCTATAAATTCTAGGAAAAATTACGGAGTTTGGTGTCAATTACAAAAATATTTAAAAAATTTGTAGTTTGAAAATTAGTGCAGGCACTTTCTACACCCTTTCCCTTGCTCTAATGTGTTACTGTGGGATCTATAGTAGTTTTTATAGTGGTTTTGTTCATCAATTTGAACGGATTACTTACATTTGTCTCTGTTTTGCAACATTATGTCAAAGAGAACGGTCACAGCTGCCAGAAACTCATTGTTGTGGTTTTTCGTTTTGCCAGACTTGAGAATTTTGCGCCCTTTAGTGCAACCACCAACTAGGAAACGTAACATTCTCATCTTTTCTGTTGGACGAACGTGTTTGATGCCCTAAAGAAGAAATATATGTAGAAAAATGCTTACATACATACAGGGGCTGCGGAAGGTGTTTATAAGTCTGGGTGCTAAATTCATAGCGCGAAACAACAGGTAGCCACATCCTGGACTGCTAATTTTTTGTAATATGATACAACATTGAGGGACAATCATACATACATATACTTTATTTTATCCCGAATTCAAGGGTAGCTAATATGAGCTAATATCTCTGAGGGAAAGTAGATACTATGGAATATTTACAAACACAAAAATTAAAAGTATTGATAAGTTACATTCATATTCCTGTTTCTAAATTTATAATTCTATCAGGGTGACAATCCTTCTCTTAATGTGACTGAAATTGGTGACCCTTAATTATAGAGTCCAGTAGAGAGTTCCATGTTTTTGCTGCTAGATAAGAAAATGAATAAATGTCCCAAAGGTCTGGCTTAAAGGGTAAAGCGGTGGCTTCTTAAGGTACTCTGGCTTTAATCCCTCAGCAAAATCGACTCCCGGCTTATTAAATCTAACTGTGTTGCTGTGCTCCGAGATTATGTACAGATCGTGTTCTTGGAACGAACGCCTAGACGGCATCAAAGCTCCTTAGGTCCGACCGCGTTGAACTGCGTCCTTAACAATTCAGCCTCTGGTTGTGAGAAAGGGTCATTAAGAAAAACCTTCAGAGTCAGACTGAGATTGACAAATCTCAGTCCACATGCGGGACCCGGGAATCGATCCCGGATCATAGACATTGTGATAACCGCTACGTTAACCTAACTTTCTGTCAAATGTATTAGTTACCTCTAAGGGTATATGCTCAATGATAACCGTCACGTAGCTACACAGCTACATCGTTACACAGCTTCACAGCTACATCGCTACACAGCTACAGAGCTACATAGCTACAGAGCTACATGACTACACAACTACATGGCTACACAGCTACATCGCTACACAGCTACACAGCTACACAGCTACATCGCTACACAGCTACACAGTTACAGAGCTACATGGCTAGACAACTACATGGCTACACAGCTACATGGCAACATAGCTTCATGGATACATAGCTACAACGCTCTCAGTATATTTGGGCGAAGGTGTTTTCACGCTGATTTCGTGACGGTTATCATTGAGCATAAACCGTTCTAAGATTATGAAAATTCATGAATAAATAGGAAGGTTTCCGTTTTTACCAACCTGTCCATTGATATGGTAAATAGTGAATACCACGTCAAACCACGATTGACTTGAGAGCTTCTTGTGGAACTTCGTATTCTTTTTGGCGTTTTGAGGGTCATCTGTTGACCACAGGAGGAAGTTAAACTTCTCGCGAAATTGTGAATGTTGTTCCCCTAAAGAACTAGTTTCCAACAATCTGTCAACAGCCTCAGACACTATATCGAGAGCAAGTTTTAGATGCGGATTGCTGTCACTAGTATGCTCTGGTCGACTCCCAAAACGCTTTCCAAGTATTGTCACAACTTCTTTTAGTTCCGTCTGATCTTGAGTGGTAAAATGGAGGTAGACGTTCTTTGACATTTCGTTTAATGACAGCATCAAAAGATGACTGAAAACGACTACGCGTTTTTCTTGTAGCTGTGGTTTTTCCTCGTTGAAGGAAACAGAAGCAATGAAACGTCGAATTTCTTTTTCGATCTGTTGCAGCTTGTCAGTGTGACCCTCCAATTTGTTCCGTGACACTAACTGTAACAACAACTCGAGAGCATGCATCGTGACTTCATTGTTAACCCTAGCACAACTAAGTTTAGCAACTACTAAACTGGTTTCTCCGACTTCAGACCATTCTGTGCAGGAATACTCAAGTTTTGGCAACAAAACGTGCAAGATGAAATGCTCTATTTCTTTCCTTTTTTCTCCTGTTGCCTTGGCTAGGTCTTCAAGATGGGCATCGATCCTTCTGATGAACTGTTTACAATTAAACGTTCCTTTAAAACAATAAAAAATAAATGAATAATTTGGTTTATTTATGGTAAAAAGAAAAAGTATACTTGCTTTTTAACAAAACAATAATCTTGAAAACCTTCAAACTTTTAAACGTCAATTTTTAACCAGACGGCCCCTGTAGGAATTCAAGCAATGATATACAAACAATAGGTAAATGACAAGTATATTCAGCAAAAAGCAAACCTTCAGGGGGGTAGTTGACAATCCGATGGGCTCCTTTCGGGCGCCGCGAAGCTGACCGTCCAGGGGCATATTTACTTTGCAAGTGATTTTCTATTTGGATCTGTTGAGTCCTCGGTCTGTAGGAGGGTTTCTCGCAGCACGATTTTGGTCGAGCACCAAGGCGAGGGCGCTCAGGTTGGTGGGTACAGTCAGTCGTGTTCCGTCGGGTAGCTCCACAGTTCTGGCAAACTAACCCCGTGTTCTTGTTTGTATGTTCTCCATCACATTTTACTGAGCCATAGTGTGGTGCAGGCTGGGCGTATTTACCAGAAGCTTGTTTTGTACCTTCGGGGTAAACAAAAAAATAAATTATGACATAGTCTCCCCCCTATCGATTGTCATTAGAGACGTAAAATTGCTTATTTTTATCGAAGAAATGTTCTTGTCAGAAACTTCTTTTTCTCAGAATTCGAAGAAAAATATTTTGAGTTCCTGACTGGAATTGAAGCCTGATTAGAAACAATCATATATCTAAAATAGGTTTTTCTGTTTTTGCTTTATTTTATTTCAAGGTCCTATGTTGTCCGACCTAATTTATACACATAAAAAATAATAAAGATGAAAAGATTGCATCACGAGTTTTACTAATAATTCTAATTTATTTTAACACTCTTTATCTGCATTAGTATGCCTGTTTTTAACAATTTTAATGGATAACGTGCCTTAAAACATCGTTTTGATAAGACATAGATAAGAAAAGCTTGAATGAAGACATTTCAAGTTACATCAACGCTATTTGTGAGATCGGTCCGAAAACAAAAGTTGATTTTGAATAAACGCTGTGAGGAAGTTCTACATATGCTTTAAAAACACATGGTGCATGTCTTGGTGCGAACTTTCCGCGAAAAGATAAAGGTAACCAATTCTAAAAGTAAGTTTAGACGCCCTGTGGGTATTGGTTCTATAGCATACTGTAAGCCATTTGTACGTAATGTTTCACGACTTTAAAGGTTTTTATCTATAACATAGCAAAACAGAAATAAAATGCCTCGCATCACACAAGTATTGAAGTTTTATACGGCTGTGTTTCAAGGCGAACCACTTAATTCGTTGTTTGTTGAACAAATTTTAGGCTTACAATGCACAATACAATAGCAATGTACTTTTTTATAGATTAAAGAACCTGCTAACACTGCGTAAGAGTTTTCTACCACATTGCCTTCTATACAAGCATATACAATTTACGTTGGGGTAAAGGGTACAGGGAGATTTTTTGCGTTTGATGCTGTTTCAGCAGAAATATGTTTCTTGTTTTCGAACCTTATATAACTACTTAACTTGTCCTTAAATTGTTCTTAATTTTTGGACAATGTAAGCCTCGCTCTTGTAAAAAATTGTGTTATTAGCTAATTTTATGCTAGGGGAATTCGGGAAAAGAGCTTCCATGGCCATAAACTGGATACTTATCCATCACAGGTTAGCTCCTACCAGAAGCTGGTACTCAATTTATGTAAGTCAATCGACTGAATAATAACTAAGTCTTGTAAAATGTCTTGTTGAAGGATACATACAACAGAATGGTTTGCCCAACTGGTTTGAAACACGACCCTTGAGTTATTGCGAGTCACACACTACTATAACTAACGAGTCTACCACTCTGCAGCTAATCACTCAGGACGCCCCCATGTAACATGGGTTCACCATGGTATGTACTGGGGGCGTTACTCCGGCTTAACTTACTTCCGACTGATGCTTTATACAACGAGATAAAATGCAGTTCAGAAGGATTTCATTCGATAATAATAATAATAATAATAATAATAATAATAATAATAATAATAATAATAATAATAATAACAATAATAATAACAATAATAATAATAATAATAATAATAATAATAATAATAGAAGCAGTGTATATCCTTTAAGATATTACTACTCACTTATAAGGCCTTGAATGCCTTTGCACTGCAATACATATCTGAGTGCCTAGTACAGTACATGCCAGCAAGAGCTTTACATACTTCTGGTTAAAAGTTCTTAGAAACCCCTAATTTCAAGCTTAAGACTTATGGAAGAAGATTGTTTAGCTAAGTAGTGCCATATCTGTGGAAACAACTCCCTGGTGCCATTTGGCAGGCACCATAGCTTGCGACATTTGAGTACAAACTTAAGACCTATCTACTCACCCAAGTATTTCATATGTAATGTTATCTAGTAATGTTACCTTTTTTTAGTTATTCAGTTATAATTTTACCTATCTTATTTTATGTATACAGTGTAAAGCACTCTGAACTCTGGTTTGGGTGCTATATAAGACCTATATTATTAATATAGCTAGCTAAATTAATTTATGAGCTTAAGTGGCCCATTGGAGCCGGTGCTTATCTCGGATTTCTGTAGTGTTAAGCAGATAAGAGTCGTAACTTCCCCTGGATGGGACACAAACCCATCGCAGGTTAGCCCCCAGCAGAAGCTGGTACTCATTTTAGTGACCTCAGGAGGATGGAAAGCTGAGACAACTTTGGTGGAAAAGAAGGTCCCACAAATGTTCAACTCTCGGCTGAGCCGGGGATTGAACCTGGGACCTTGCAGTTAGAAGGCAGCGATCTTACCACTGCACCAACCATGCCGCCATCATATTATTAATATAAGACCTGTATTTAAAATTGAATTCTCCATGTAAAATATTTTTAAAATTTTGGCTATAAATGTTAAAAGATATTAAATTATTTTTAATGTCTTTTAACATTTATAGCCAAAACTTTTAAAAAGACCTGTATTATTAGCGTTACCTTATTTTGCCGTGTACAAGTCGCCCCCCTAAAATGGCACCCGACTTAAACATGGATCAAAAAAATAAAAAAAAATTCTAATGACCCTGAAAATCATTTAGAACTCTTAAAAGTAAGGTTTTTTAGGTAAGTATGTAAAGGTATATCATTGTTTCCAACTAAAAACTAACTTTAATGCTGAAAAGAAAAATGCCACGCCCAAATGATCAACTTTTATCAATGTTTTATATGTATTTGGTCCCCTGAAATTATATGATCATATATTAACAGTATGTTGCATTTGTATCGTGTTTGTGCCTCGCCAAGTTTACTAAATACAGTAATTCTTTAGTTTAATTTTGTGAAAAATGGGGGTTGACTTATTTACGGAAATTTCAAAAATGGCTATTGTTTTACTACAAAATGGGGATTAACTTATACACAGGCAAAATATGGTATCATTATTATTATTATTAATTTATTATCATCATCATCATTATTATTATTAATATTATTAACATTATTATTATTATTATTATTTCTATTTAGGTGCATCCCCACCAAGTCTCGTTGCTTTTACAAACTTAAAAATCTTCTAATTATAATATATAGCAATTAAAGTTATATAAAAAAAATTGTTAATCAGACGATCCAAGTTTGTGCTCAGGGTGATAAAAATTAAGAAGTTCAGAAATGTAGAAAGGAGCGAGTCCATTTAAACCTTTATGCTAACACGATGTAAACAAATAGAAACGATCTTTGAGTGAGTTTTATACGTCGGCGTGTTGGAGTACTCCAACCGTTTTTGGGGCGACTGGATTTCGGCGATAAATTTCAGGATCCAAGTCCCAGAACATAAAAAGTTATGCCATGCCATGTATTCAAACATGATACTACGTCTATTAACGATTTTAAATACCCTGAAACACATTCAGTTAAACGAAACTAGTAATTAATAATGATTATACGTGGGCGAGTTGGTTCGTGGGCGAGCTTTGAACGGTTCTTCATGACAGATTTTCAAGCGACTCTGCCTGTCAATTGAGTTAGTTTTCTGGTGTTCAATCGATACCTACCTTCGTTGTGGGGCCTCCATATTTCCTCCTCAGTTGCGATCATAAACACAGTTTGACTCTCTAGAGTTTTAAAATAATCTTCTTCATCGACTTCTGTCCCGTCACTGTCAAGATATACATGACAGTTTGAAACTGAAAGAGAAATTCGCAGTTTGTCACAACCCTTTTCTATAAGTTCTTCGAGGGTCCCGGCAGTCAATCCCTTCCTTTTGGTCCGCTGAGCGTTGCAAACTTTGTAACCAAGTTTTTTAGTCTCTTCTAAGGCCATTCCTGGGTACCTTCTTCACATCAATAAACCACAGACACAATCACAACGAACAATCTTTCATTTCTCAACGCCGCCAGACTTTTGTCAGCGGTAATAATCAATTGGTCAGCACCAATCACAGGAGGCCCAAGAAGAAAAACAAATCTCGAAAATCGCTCATTCACCACAGGTGGCCGAAGTCAGTTTGGTTGCTTTGATCTCACACTCGTGCTTGCGAGTTGCGTTCAGTTCTTGTTACAGTTTTTTTTATAACAACTAGA
>JAOCNB020122728.1:0-10895 GCA_026546465.2 Palythoa caribaeorum | reverse complement strand
TTTATTTATAGAAAATTGCAATCATATTTAGCCAAGAAGCGCAGAAATCCACCAGGTCTTCTTTTTAAATTCGCCGACATGGTTTTGTTCTTTAAGAATGCCACTGCAATTGTGCCAAATTTTGTCGCAAAATACCAAAAATTTAGCGAGCACTAACTTTTTTCACAATCCTCATTTGTGCGAGAACTGGAACGGAGTAAACAGAGTTTGGAAAATGAACCGTGCAGCTTCCCGACTGCCAACCGGTAAAAACATTCATTTTGCAGAACTCACGAACGAAATTAGCTATTAAAAAATTGAAAGATCATTTTCAATAAAACAATATAATTTGCTTTTTTAATTTTCAGTATTTTTTCACATTTTAGCCTGTTCAGTAACCTTAAAATAATGGTACATGAAGGAGCATATTAAGCGTTTGAGCAATGCTGTTTGGGGCTTTTTTCTTGCAGTTTTGTGAAATTATTTTCATTTTATGCTGCAATATTGCAGTTTTACAACACTTGTAGTCTATGATACTGTGCATTTTTTTCCTAAATTTGATAAATTTGAATGCGGTATTGAAGTTTTTATGTTTTTGTTGCATGTTTTCCACACAGTTTTGTGGCTTTTAAATCCTCATATGCTTTGGTCCCTAGGGCTCTTCTCTAGGGCTTGAAATTTACAACAGCCACACAGCAATTGCCGTGGATGTCCCTGGCTATTGCTGTAATGCACCCAGAAATTGGCATGGTTTACGGCCAAAAATATCTTGCCCGTTTTAAAAAGGATGCTGCCAATCCTCAAAATCTTATTTTAAGGTTTAAGATTTAAAATTTATGCAACCCAACTGATAGTCAGAAAAAGGCAATTAGTAGTAAATAAAAATTTCATTTATTACACTTTCAGCTGACAACCAATGCCTCGTGCCCTTCAAAACTTTTTGATATAGCTTTGGTGCCCTCTGAAAATTGCCTGGTTCCTCATTAAAGCTAAGTTGGCAGTGCCCCCAAAATTAGAAAGTTCAAGGTCTGCTTCTCTTAATAATATATCTATCCCTGAACTATGGCATAGTAAAATTATGATGTCCATTGGATGCTCAGTCTTGTTTTTGCTGGTTGATTAAGAAGCTTTGCATGTACGCATGTACGATTTTTTGCTTCTTTCTTTTTTTTTTGAAAACAAAGAGTTTAACATTTGTTTTGGATCAATTCAGGAGGAGTACAATGCCATTCATGGAGGGAAGTGGACCATTAAGAACCTCAGGTTGTACCTGGAGGGCACGAGAGGAAGAGAGGTCAGTCAACATCACTGTGTTTTGAAAATAAATATTTATTACATATTATATCAGAATTTGAATTAATAATTACAATGATTGGTATTGTCTTTGCAAAAAAACGCTTATTTCCGAAACAGTAATTTTTAGGAGAATATTAGTAAAGGGTGATCGGACTAGCAAGTGAACTAGAAATAACCAAAGGTTAGGAAGTGCGAGCGAGAATACTTTTGTTTGCAGGCGTTTTTACTACAGCAGAAGCTGTGCACTTACTGGATTTTATTATAAAACCGACATCTGTTGTGCCTACGTTGCGGTCAAGGCAAAGTTGTGGGGTTTCACGGCAAGTTCTTATGTTTAATACTTCCATCAAAAATTTTGCCATCTTATTTCTTATAGAGTTGTTAAAGCAACGTAAGAACTTGCTGTAAAAATCCACAACTTTGCCTATACCACAACTTCGGGCTTCCACTACCAGTAATTTTACAGTGGTACGTTTCACGTTTGCAAAAGCCCTTTGTTAAGTTCGCACGTGATCAGGTGATTCAAAAATTTTGAATCCAAATCGAGATTTTATGGCCAGATTAGGTTGCGGGCTCCCTTCAGTCGCCTGCATTAGTGCATAAATATGAAATTATGTGTAGCCGAGATCTCGTAAAAACCGAGCTCCAGACGAGAATCGAACCCATGACATTCCATACACTAATCGGACACACTACCACGGAGCTGAACAGTGACAAAGCATCCTCATTAAAAATTATTATTTATTATTATTTATTATTATTATTATTATTATTAACTGCATTTGACGAAGGAGAACGCAGCCTAATCTTGCTGTTGCTCTCGGGCTCAGGCTTGATGCTGTCCTGGTTTGAGGGATTTTGGTATGGCCGGCCGGCTGGGCGACCGTTTTCAAATGCCTTGACTTCATGCAACTGTGGTGGCTTGATGACTGATATCATTCAGCGAAATTTTACGACATCGGTGTTCTGTTCGCTGTGTTGAGTCGAGCTGAGTGAAAGTTTGTTGATTTGTTTTAACATAGAAATATGAGTGGAGCTACTTATTATTATTACTTAGAGATTTATTTTTATTATTATTTATTATTATTATTGTTATTATTGGAAATCTTCATGTCGTCTGTAATGTTCCCGTTGTATTTTTTTCCTTCTTCGTTATCATAATGAGCACTCTGTTACCCAGAAACCGTTTTCTCCAAGTAAGTTTGTTTCCTGCTAGTCTCGGAGATTGTTGTCCACTCAGCCACTCGTCAATAAGCCCGCAGTTAGTACAAGGTCCGGGACCTCGTTGGAGGACAGAACCTCCCCGGAGAGCCTCCACCTATTGTAACAACGGGCTTTCAGGGAACTAGCTCATGAAGTCCTGCTTTGGTTGCATCTGCAGTTTCTGCTGGCCAGAAGAGGCCGGACATCAACTTTAGCCTCAATCAAGTGGGACAGTGTTTACTCTTCAGGCGGCAAAACCACAAAGGCTAATTTCCTACAGAAAGTTAAACATAAAGAAACTTAAATATGCATAACTACTGGCATATAACACTAAATACATGTACACTCATCGAGACTTACTCTCTTTCTTGATAAAAGCTTACTGAAAAACTATTTGATGACATGAACTGGGAGATTGTGCATTCACTCAAGGCAGTGCAGGTACGTATGTGCCATTTCGGTATCAAGCATTTGAAAAGTTACAATAAGAGTTGGGTTAATGTTGGGTTGTAGAGTAGACTGTATTGTATTTTCTAGTAAATGCTTGGTGAATATTTAGCTATAAATTTTGTCATGCTGCCACTTCTTTTGATTAAAAATCCTCTTAATAGTCGTAAGTAGACGTTGCATTTGTTCTTCCATCACAATGATGACAAATGTAAATTATTCAATACCTCTTCTACAAAAGTAAAAGATGATTAAGAAAGAAAAGAATTGGAAAATAGCCGCAAATTATACAAGTTTTGCCTCGTTTCATTATCTTCGGTTTTTTGTGTGTTAGCTTTTTACTCGAGACTCGTATCTCGTTAGTACACTTGCTTAACAAAAAGCGAACTCAAAAAGAAAGTCTGTGGTTGAAAACGCCTAAAAATTAAAATTTAAGGCTCTCCGATGATATCAACATTGCCTTAGAATGAAGTACCTCGCAAACAATCTTTTCAATACCCCACGAAAAGACAAAAAGAACTTCTCCGCTTGAATACCCCCATGGTTCATCCCGATACGCTATAACAACCCTGAGATTTATGCATAAATTACCGAACACAAAACACTATCACTCCTTTTAAAATTTTATTCTGATGAAGGTAACCACCAGTGTAGCCGAAACGTCAAAGTATCACCTTTTATTACGTGTAAACTGTAAAGTTTATTCTTATTTAAATTTTAAACCTAGCCATGTGTTTAGACAGTTGATAATGATAATAATAATAATAATAATGATAGTAATAATGATAATAATAATGATAATAATAATAATGGTTTATTATCAGCGTATCCACAGGGTGGCTCTTCATCTGATAACTACCTAAGCTAAAAAATTTACAATATAAGACTATATAAAGTGATAAAAAACGTAAGACTATTCACAATATCACCTATACGACTGCATAATAATTGTAAATCATATCATATCATACCATACCACGTCATATCATACCATACCATATTATATCATATCATATCATATCTCATATCATCATACCTCACCATATCATATCAAATCATACCAAATCATATCAGAACATATCAGGTCATATCAATCATTTAATATTTCATGTATTTCAGTGTTAAAATTGTATATTTTAAGGTATGACTTGAAAGATACATCCCCTATACACCTTGTGGACATCCAGATGATTGGTGCCATGGGACCACCTGGAGGAGGACGAAACCCAGTAACTCCACGATTTCTCCGCCATTTTAACACCATCAGTATCACAATGTTCGATGACACGACGATGACCAAGATATTTGGCAGGATCTTTGAGTGGCACTTTACAACCAAGTACGTTTAGGCAGGGTGAACATGAAAGAAGTACATATTGTTGTTTGTAGAGAAAAACGGACAGATATGCACACAATAACACAGTCTGAGAGCCAAAGTTAAAGCTTGTTGTCACTCTTCAAAACTGACATGGCTGGGTGTCGCCTGGATTCACTTTTTAATTTATACTGACTTAAAGCTGTTATTTTTCAGTACGCATTATTACATGTTCATCTCAACATTAAAAGATACTCAATGATAAAAAATAATCATCAAAGAAATCTTATTTACTTTAATATGAGAATTCAAACAAGACCAAAGAATTGATGCCTTGTATTTGTGTAGATTATCCTAAAAATTGGTATTAACAGTGCTTAAAATTTTCTATACCTAATTTTTGAATCAAGATTTAAGTGTCTTTTTTTTACCTCTTACAGTTTGTTTGCACCTGGTTACGAAAGCAGGTATTTCTGAACCCCACCCTTACATTCAGCTTTTTAAAACATGTTTCTGGTTTTTACAGAGGATTCTCCAAGGATTTCGTCCCAGTAGGTGACATGTTGGTACAAGCTACTTTGCAGGTTTACAAATCAGCCATGGAGAATCTGCTCCCAACGCCAGCAAAGTCACATTATCTCTTTAACTTGAGAGACTTTGCAAGAGTTGTACAGGTACGTTAAAGAAGTTCTTGAAATCTTAGTCATTTTAGGGGACGCATCAGTGAAATTCTCTAAAAAAAATCTACCTTTTTTATCATGTTGATGCTGTGTACTGCCTTCATAGTTTTGGTTAGTTGAGGAATAGTTTGAGAATGGCTTATTTTTATACGAAGAAACTGCATGGCAAAGTTTCTAGGGGTGACTTGGTGCCCAGTAGTGGTTTCAAGTTACTTTCAGTACGTGTTGAATTTGTGAGTTACAGGAAGTTTATCTTTTATCTTATTTTCTCAGGGAACTTTACTTTCCACTCCCAACACGACGGAAGATCACAACGCAATTAAAAGACTGTGGACACACGAGGTAAAGATTATTGTCCACTTCTCTGTACAGTAACTTTAGAAAATGTCAAAATGATTAAACCTATCTTTTACAAAATGATCAATAATGGTAATGTCTGGCTTAGTGCCCCCTGCGAACAAGATAAAGCTACAGTTAGATTTGCTTCCTATATAATATTACTATAGCTAAATTATTTAGTGTGATAACGCTCCTCTTTGCCTTTATGTCACGATCCGCATAAGAACTTGGGAGTTATCAATAGGCTTGCAGCAATTGAGTCCGTTGTTGATGTGTATCAAGCGCTACGAATTAAATTTGAACCGAATGCTGTCATTGGTGTAGGTACTCTAAAGCGCCAAATTTGAATTTCTAAGATACTTGACTATATAATAAAACACCACAGGCTTCAATTTCTACTACTAAATAACTAAATCTATTTTCGAGCCTAAGTGGCCCATTGGAGCCGTTGCTTATCCCGGTTTCTGTAGTGTTACGCAGATGAGACTTATTGACTCCCCCTTGACGAGACACTAATCCGTTGCAGATTATCCCCCAGCAGAAGCTGGTACTCATTTTACTGACTTCTTTAGGATGGAAAGCTGAGTTAACTTTAGCGGAAAAGAATGTCATACAAATGTTCAACACTTGACTGAGCCAGGGTTTGAACCCGGCACCTTGTGGTTAGAAGGTAGAGCTCAACCAACCACACCTTCTAATTTCAACAACAGAGGCAGTGAAAGTTGACGCTAAGCTCGCTAATTCATATACGGATCATTACTTAAAAACTAAAATGACTCTTTTAGTTCGCGAAGATTTTTGCTTTTGGTTCTTATTTAAAGACAAGTAAATAAAGGTTCTGCAATAACTTTTTTTTCACTTTCCAAAAGGTATTTCGTGTGTACTACGATCGTCTTGTAGACGACGGCGACCGTGACTGGCTGTTCAAGTATGTGAAGGAAACAACCAAGTCCTCCCTCAACATAGAGTTCGACACATTATTTGAAAGGCTTGACTTTAACAAAGATGGAAAGGTAGAGGAAGACGATTTTAGGAGTCTGATGTTCTGTGACTTCTCAGACCCTAAGGCAGATCCAAAACCTTATATGGAAGTGCAAAATTTGGATAAGTTGAGGGGGATAGTGGAGACATATCTTGAAGAGTTTAACAATATGAGTAAGAAGCCCATGTACCTGGTACTGTTCAGGTAAGTACTTGCGAAGTATCACTGGTAATACAGTAAGCGTTACAGATATATTAGGGTAGTTGTAACTGTGTCCACAATGGTGGATGGCTTCTCCTAAATGTTATACTATTGGTATTTGAAAAATAATTCAGAAAGTACATGCGTTCTGATTGACCTACAACTTTATTTTCATAATGCTATGAAGCACGAAAATGACGTTTGGCTGTTCCCAAGTTGTGAGAATTTACAATTCCACAAAAGAAATAAAGCTATTGGTTGATTTCACACACTCCCTAGAGACACCAAAGACAAAAGATTTAGCGGCCATGTTGGTGTTCTAAACAAAAGTAATCATCAAAATTCTTTTGTTTAAGCCCCAAACACGACAAATGATGTGTTGTTAAATTCTCTCAACTGAATTCCATACTTTTTATATAAACAGTTTGGGAGAATTTAGATTTTCAACTTTCACAGCTTATTCCACTTGATCAATTCCTAATTTTCCATTACCAGTTAAATTGTTTTGCTTGAGTTATGTAAGGAGAAGTTAGATTTTTATAAATTTCCTGGGACTGAAAGTGTTAAAGGCACCAACATAACCGCTTTGACATCAAGTGAAACCTAATTATACTTGTCTCGTATATCATCTTTCTCTTTGTTAAGTCGGAAAATAATTTTATAAAAGTTAATAAAAGCTTGTGAAAACCTCGCAAAGTTTGTGCGAATTTTCGGGCAGGTGAAAACCCTCGACTATGTCCGGGTTTCTACTGATTCACTCTCGAACGTTTTAGTTCTCACCAGGCTATGAAGGCACGGAAAACATGTTTTATTTCTTAAATGATTTAATGGAGCTAAATTGCACACATTTTTGGTGACAGATCGTCACATGTACTTAGACACTTAAATGCGTCGACTGAATGTCGTAAGGCCTCCTTGGCAGAGTGCTTCGAGATCTTGGACACGGCTCAAACAGAATACCAAATTAAGCTTAAAGAAGCCATGCACATCAAATGGCTAAATCCCATGTTGAATCGCCAAGTGACGCACGTCAATCTTTCTTTGTCTCAATAGTTCTTGTTTTTCCTTATAATATACATTTGCACGTGCTGATAAGCTATTTAAACCACTTCCAATTATTATGCATTTACACTGTGATGGCATAGGTACGCCAAAACATGTTTGAAAATAAACCGCCAAGGTTAAGAGTTGTAGTGTTGATTTTAAAATTCTTTAAGTAAGGAAAGCATTAAGTTACAAAATTATTGCATCGATGCAAAGCTTAGATACTGCAGGTAAAGAATGAAAGATACTTATGATGTGCGTTATGTGATACAGATATACTATCGTAGTTGTAAAAGCTTACTGTAAAATTTCAAATGTGTTACCACAGCCCGTTTGCATGCACTCAGTGTTTTTAGATCAGGAGAACAATACGTATGCTTGGTATGGATACACAGTATAGATACTATATGTAAACAATAAAAGTATCACACGTAAATACAATATTCAGTACATATATGCTAGCGTAGTTGAGTAGATATAATTAAGGCGCTGTTTTAGGAGGCAATACGTACTGCGTAGTAGACGTATGAGCAAAGCAAGTTGGTACAGATACCAGAGGTGTACAGTTTTCGTGTAAACTTCCAGTGCAAGGCAGTTTCTGCTGGTGATAAAGCGATTTGTAATAGCGCGATATTCTTCACACAGCCACTGATTGCTTCATTTGTGTGTCATATTGTTTAACGTTATTAAAAAATATTATACAAAAACAGTTCACAATGACTCGCTTACAATTAGAAATTGCGTATGGAAACACCCCAAACAGGTATTAATAAATAAAATTAAAGTTTGCTTCAACCTTATTTGATGGCTTCACTGCAGGTTTGCCATTGAGCACGTGTCTCGTATATCACGCGTTATCAAACAACCACGTGGTCACTGTTTATTGGTGGGCGTGGGAGGCAGTGGTAGACAGAGTCTCACGCGACTGGCTGCACATATGTCCGACTACGAACTTTTCCAGGTGAGATTTAGTTTTTAATAAGTGAGGTAGCTTCTTTCTGTCATTGTGGTACCCTGTAAGACGAGAAGATTCAGTAGAAAAATAAATTTCGTCAGGAAAGTAAAATTTAAGTTCTATTTTTCTTATGTCGCTTAAACGCTCGTGATTGAATGACCAACCTTTTATGATCACAATCACAATGAGAATCACAATCATCATCATAGTACTACTGATAGTCATAGCCATAGTCATATTTGTAATCATAGTTGTTGTCATAGCCGTAGCCATAACGGCAGCCATAGCTGTAGTCATAGTCGTAGTCAAGCCATTGTTTAGCCGTAATGGTAGTCATAGTCATACCGAAGGGTTGAGGGTCAACCTGATGAACAGGAATAATTTTGTTATGTTGTTATTACTTGGATTTTGCAAATGTAACAACGAGTAAAGGTTTTAATCTTTGGTGCAATACTTTGTTGAAGCAGCCCATGTTCTCTTGCAACTCATTTTCAAACCAGTAAAAAATCAGTTTGAAGGCATATTGTCTTTTTCAGTCCTCAAACTCACAATGGGTTTGAGTTTATATGTTAATTGTAACTGGGAAAGATGGCCAGAAAATGTTAATTTTTTCGTATTATTATCACTTAGGTGGAAATTGGCAAGGGCTATACCTCGGTTGAATGGCGAGAAGATTTGAAGCTGATCCTTCGTAAGACGGCAGAAGGAGAAATGCCAGGAGTGTTCCTTTTCACGGATACACAGGTGGGTTAAAATCAGCAGTAGGAGAAATGCCAGTAGAATTCCTTTTCACGAATAGACAGGTGGGTTGAAATCAGCAGAAGGAGAAATGCTTGGAGAATTCCTTTTCACGAATAGACAGGTGGGTTGAAATCAGCAGAAGGAGAAATGCCAGGAGAATTCCTTTTCACGGATAGATAGGTGGGTTGAAATCAGGAGAAGGAGAAATGCTTGGAGAATTCCTTTTCACGGATACACAGGGTTAAAATGAATAAGCAACTTGGAACGCTGAAGATTGATGAACCCAGGGGAAGCCAATGAAACGCCAACAGGAAATGTGCTTGAGTAGTAATTAGGAGTTGATTGAACAGTGTAAATCCCAAAATATTTCAGCTAAATTTTTAAACGTTTTTAATTTGTTTAGATGTTTTCATTTAACTAGTGAAAACATCTTAGGAACAAAGCTAACTCGTTCAAAAATTTGACATTACCTTTTTATACGACAGTCTTATACTTGTACGCGGTGCCAACGTTTCCTGCTTTTCAGCTGAGAACATCTTGTGATTTGTTACTGATGTCTCGCGTGTTTCCTCGCTCACGACACTGAATGATAATGATAATATTTTCTTTTTGCTACTTAGCTTACGACAATTCCTCAAAATAATCGCTAACATAATTGTAATTTATATTTCTGTTGGTTGCACACACAGATCAAAGAAGAGTCATTTCTGGAAGACGTCAATAATCTGTTAAATGCAGGAGAGGTGCCGAATCTCTTCCCTTTGGACGAGAAGCAAGAAATTTGTGAAAAGATGAGACTCCTTGATAGGTAATTCTCTAAATCCTGCCTTCTGGACTACGCTTTCTTTAAAAACATTACTTACTTAGTTATGTAAGGAATCAGTCGTTCAGAATATTTCTTTGAAGTTTGTAGTCTTCATTTTTGCTTTTGGCTGAAATGTAATCTTTACTCAGATATCCAAGTCGAGTCGAGTTACATCGTCACCAGAATTATAGCTTTTTTACTTTGGTCCTCTGGAATAGATCCCTTCTACTTCTTTCTGTAACCTTTAATTTACTTCTTTCACAGACAACGAGACAAATCCAAGCAGACAGACGGCACACCCGTAGCGCTTTTCAACTATTTTATCGAACGTGTCAGAGACCAGTTGCACATTGTTTTGGCTATGAGTCCCATTGGAGAGGCTTTTAGAAACCGCCTGAGAAAGTTCCCTTCACTTGTGAATTGCTGCACGATCGACTGGTTCCAGGTAACAGAAGAATTTCTGGAATATTCACATTGAATACATAGTTCCTCCATTCCTTCTGACTTTACTTTTTTTTCAGTTTGACTTGATTTTAATTTCCTCGTTCTTAGTTCAGGGTTCGTACGGGTCATGGCAAACCTGGAAAGTCATGGAATTTTAGATTTTCATTTTCCAGGCCTCGAAAGTCATGAAATTTCGATTCGGGTCAGGAAAAGTCATGGAACATTGGCACAGTTTAGTTAGGGTTGTACAAGAATAATATAACGAAGAAAAAAACTCGTTCATTTCAACAAATTTCTCAAAACAACGTGCCAGGGAAAGAATAACTAAGGGTTCTTTTGATGTATTTTGGCAAAGGTCACAGGTCATGGAATATTGTGAAGCTAGGCTAAATCCTTTTACGAGCCTAAGTGGCCCATTGGAGCCGGTGCTTATCTCCGGTTCCTGTAGTGTTAAGCGGATGAGA
>JAOCNB020122699.1:0-10895 GCA_026546465.2 Palythoa caribaeorum | reverse complement strand
TCACTATCACTATCACTATCATTATCATTATCATTATCATTATCATTATCACTATCACTATCACTATCACTATCACTGTCACTATCACTGTCACTATCACTATCACTATCACTATCACTGTCACTGTCACTGTCACTATCACTATCACTATCACTATCACTATCACTATCACTATCACTATCATTATCATTATCATTATCATCATCATTATCATTATCATTATCATCATCATTATCACTGCCACTGTCACGGCAACTGCCAATGTCACTGGCATTGTTATTGTCATTGTTATTGTCATTGTCATTGCTATTGATATTGTCATTGCTATTTTCATCGTCATTGTCATTGCTATTGTCATTTTCATTGCTATTGCTATTGCCATTGTCATTGCTATTGCCATTGTCATTGCTATTGTCATTGCTATTGCCATTGTCATTGCTATTGCCATTGTCATTGTCATTGCTATTGTCATTGCTATTGTTATTGCCACTGTCACTGCTATTTTTATCGTCATTGTCATTGCTATTGTCATTGCCATTGCAATTAATTATCATTGCCATTGCCATTGCCATTGTCATTACTATTGTCATTGTCATTGCTATTGTCATTGTTATTGTCTCTGAAATTGTCATTTCATGGCCATTGCCATTGTCATTGCTATTGTCATTGTCATTGCAATTTGTATTGTCATTGTCATTATCAAACAAAGGATCGTGATAAAACTAAATATCGTCTCTTGTGTAGTGGGCTCAGATAAAACATCCGGGAACCTACGACAAAAACTTGGCTCCGGTATGGTCGGTTTTAGTCTTTGTGGATACACGATATCGTGAGTTTAAAATTTCTATCTTCTTTGTCTCTACTGAGACAACACAATTTTGAACGTCCTTGCCGTTCGTAGTACCGTTTACTGTACCGTCACTTCTAACCTTACTTTCAATCCAACTAGTTTCAAGAGTTCTTCAGGTTAAAAACTATGTGTAATTCTTCTCCTCTTTTTTCTTCACGCTTGTATAGCTATATTCTATATGTTATGTGTACTTAAAGCCTTTATTTCTCATCCGTCTTACTTCTCTCCCTCGACGTATTATAGATTATATGTAAAATATATTCAGCCAACTGCCTAGTCTAACCTCCGGTTATTACAGTTGGCTGAGTACCTACTTTTCTGTTAAATTTACTATATGTGTTAATGTAAATAATTATAAATGCTGTAAAGGAACTGAAAAAATAAAATAAAATTGAATTGAATTGGTTAGCTGATTCAACTCCAGTGCGAGAAAACTTATAGTGACATCTACGACAACCCTTTGTCATGTACCAGACTTTTTCTACCTCATTTCGTCTTTCAAAAGCTGGTATTACTTTATCAGCTTCCAATTTTCTTATCCTACAACTTGTTTTCACCTGGGACAGTAATGTTAACTTCAAGAATTCTTCAGTTGAAATGACTCAGCTCCGGAGCGAAAACCGGCTTATAACAAAAGCGACTACGAAAATCTTTGTCAAATGAAAGATAGTTTCTGCATCGTTATACATCCCCTCTCAATGGCTGGTGTTACTTCAAGCTACCAATTTCCTTATCCAACAACCTGTTTTCACCTGGGACAGCAATGTCAACTGTGACAACCTCTCTTTTCCTTGGCAATAAAAACAGTGCCTGGTAGAGATTCGGAAATAAAGAGCCTCGTTCCCTTATGAATACTTGTACAAGGAAAAGCCGTTAGTTTGCCGTATTTTATATTGATACTTCATTCATCTTTCCTCATTAAAAATCTACAGAACACTCGACACCGCACGATCATCCACTAGAAAACTCGAGCAATATTACCTCATTGCAGGAAGATGACGTTAAGAGTCGGACTATAGGAGGTCCAAACTTTTTTAGGAAAGATAAACGGACATAATTTTCAATGTTGGTCGCTAGCATCACTGCTTCGATTTTACTCGGCAGCAATTACAAAAAAAAAAACGTTTTCGATCGAGTTTACCGTCATCAGGTTTGACATACGCGGCCCATCGGCTCCTAATAAATACAATACTAAAACAAAGGTCATTATTAAGTTATTCCTCATGGAGAAGACAGGATTCAACAGATTAAATTTGTTTTTTCAACGATGGCCTTATACCCCAGCTTCTTGATTCCCGCAGCTTAATGTACGGCCTACAACAAAAAAACATTAGTCGTTACAAACTGAAAAAAACATCAGCAAAAGCATTGGATTTTGAAACCCCGGTCACTTCATTACATAGCCCTTTGTTCCGAACATAAATAAAGAGAATTTCGATCACTCCTGCCGGACCTAAACGTTAAAACAATAGATTTTCCATCATTGTATTTTTAAACGTGAAAGACAATACCTTGAAGTTCTTTCGAGCCTAATCTATTAGAAACGGATAAATTGTTATTATTTTTACTATCATCGTCCTTTTATCATCATTCTTGTTGCTACTAACATTATTGTAATTGATATTATTGTTCTTGTTATTATTATTTTCCTTACAAGACCAAGACAACATATATGAGATACACACCAGCCAATTTTCTATCATAAATCCCCCATCCAGTGTGTGCGCGGCGGACTTAATTTTAATCAAATAATCGGGACCTTTAACATTAAATATCGTTATTTGTGTAATGGGCTCAGACAAACAATCAAACGATCGAACTTACGACAAAGCTTGGCTAGCTAGTGTGTGATGGGAACACGTTACCTTGGCTCTTAGGTTTCTCTCTCCTGTGTCTCTACAGGGACAGCACAAATTTTAACGTCCTTGCCGATCGTAGTAATTCTGTTTCCTTTATCGTGACTTCCAACCTTACTTTCAATCCAACTCGCTTCAAGAATTCTTAAGGTTATAACTGATTCAACTCCAGTGCGAGAAAACTTATAACGACAGCTACCAGTACTACGATAACCCTTCTGACCCTTTGTCACGTATGAGACTTTCTCTACCTCTGATTAGCTGGTATTACTTCATTCTCCCAATTTCCTTATCCAACAACCTGTTTTCACCCTTGACAGCAATGCCAACTATGACAACCTCTCTTTTTCTTGTCAGAGAAAATAATGCCTGGTCTTCCTGCCTCACACTGCAAAGGCCAATTGGATCTTAAAGACGTCATTTGTGTAAAATTAAATTCTCCAAGAAATGATTTAGAAGATAAAAATTCATATGATGTAATATTGTCGATTTTATATATCGTCATCTGCTTTAAAATATGGGGTTCATCGGCTTTCCAAAACTATAATACTTTTTAAGACCAAAATAAATGATAATAATTGTTATTATTTGAGGTTACACATGACCTGTAATACGATTAAAAAGACTTTCGCCACCGTAAACTGTTCCCCGTGTGTAACCCGACATTAATTCTCGAAACTAAATTTAACGTGGTGATTTCCCTGGGTACATTTGATCGGAAAAAACGAAAGCTTTTCCCAGTATCGATCTAGCGGGAGCAAGGTTTTCCGACCCACTAAGATTTTTGGATCGCGTAACAGATTTTCACAGACCTTGACATCTCGTATAAAATGCCAAGATATCATAAATCAAAACCCAGGTTAGTTTTTATGTGGTGTTGCGTGTTCAGAGTGTCGAGCCTTCGGGATAGGGAAATTGGGAGACTCGAGACGCGAGCAACTATAGGCGGTCTGGGTGCCATGTCCTCGCAGAAAGTTTTGAAGTTTGAAAACGCCATTTCAAGGGTTCTGGGACGCCGATTTCTGCCAAAATGGCGGACACGACTACAAACCCCAGTCGCATCGCCTATCGATTTTAACAGGATATGAAGTGAAGTATAATCTTTTTTTTTGTTTTGTAATGTATCATAAAGTATCTATTTGCAAAAATATCACAACGCACTATGTCAAATTTGGAGTGTTTTCCTATCCCGCGGCCGATCGCATGTTAGTCGGGTTTCGGGATTTTCAATCAAAATTGGGAAAATACCGACAAAAGGTTGGACAGTCTAATTATTTACCGCGGTAATACAGCTTACTTTGGTGTGATTATGACCTCAACTATTATTAAGTTATTCGGCCTTGGGGAAAGGCAGATTTCCAAGATTTTTAAATTTGTTTGGTCAATGGCAATCTTCTTTCTTTGAACTTTTTGTATTTCCAACCTGTCACAGAATCGAGTGGCTCCATTCAAACCCATGATCTTGGTTAGTTCTTTTACAAATGTATCTTGTGCCGACACAAAACTTGATTGAACTCGGGTGAGTTTTGATGATATGCCTGCGGACACAGCGGACATAGCAACTTTTGCTCATCATGTTCTGTGTGTAATGCCAGTCCAACTCCAATGTTTTGCACTAACAGAACAAAAATGAGCAAAGAAAAACGGGTCGAAAATCGAAGTACATCTTGATGGGTGACATTTGTCTGAAGATATCTACTGGTCAAGAAAGAAATCAATGTAATCCAAAAATGGCGAAGTTGTTCATACTTTTTGGCCATCAGCTAATTCTTATGTTCCTGGTCGACTGACTCCACAAAAAGTTGGTCGGTTGGTCGGCAAAAAAGTGAAAAGAAAATAGAATTGAAGATCTCCTATCTGCGTCGGAACAAAAAGCCAGTAATGTATGCACTCAAAAATGTTGTAAGACAGCGCGCGGCGTGGCAAGAAATTAAAACTGAAGTTGACACTGAACTTTATAAGCAAAACCATGCTATGTACATGTTGTTGTATACAACAACCATTTTCTTACCGGCTAACAGTTTCAAAGTGGTGGATTATTTTTCTGCTTTGTTCTGTTTTGTTTATAATGATTATATTTACTTGTGGGGTTTCAAACTGAAAAGTTAAATGATATGGGCCTTTTTATTAACACGGAATCTTCAACTGAAATCTTGTTATATAAAATGTTTCATTTTGTTGGCAAATATATAACTGTCAAATGTCTAAAAGTTTTATTTTTAACATAACTAAAAAAAACATTAACAGAATCGTGAAAATGAGATTGTTCTGCGATACAATAAACACTTCATATTTGTTCTGTAGGTTTGGCCAGTTAATTTGATTTGATTTCATTTAAAGTTAAGATTTTGTTTTGTTTTCGGTTTTGTTTTATTTGTTTTTGAGGTTGAGATTTGTTAAACTTTGATTGTTTGAATTTCCTGAAGTAATGGAACAAAATCAAGATTGGAACCAGATTTTTTGATTAATCAGTCGCCCATTTGTTTTGCTTGAATGATAGATTGTCCTCAAATTTTCAGTTGTCCTCGAAGCTTTGATTCGCTAATTGTCGAACTGTTCATTTATCGGACAATGAATTTGCCGCAGATATAATATCCTTCGATATACCAGTAGCCAAAAGGAGTTTATTTACTAAATAGACGCACGCTCACGTAAAATGCATATAAAAAGGACGCGAAGTTTTCATAAATGTAATGGTAAAAGGACTGAGTGGAGTCCAATTCAGTCTGCTGTTACGTGATAACAAAACTGGATGGGAAGAGCGAATCCAATTTTTTTAATCACAAGAAATGATAACAGACAAAATTAGACGAACACAAAGTCCTCTTATCAATTTATTATTAATTTTCAATTACAATTTCCAAAAACTAAACTGAAAGATAAAATCTTTGCAGATAAAAACACATTTTATTAAAATGCGTCCATTTATACAATGTTATCTTACAATCTCCAAGGAAGAAGTTTTTATTTCCATTGCGAAAAACCAAAACCAGAAATTCACAAGCGTTCCTCACCGCGGTTTTCTTGTTGCAATTGCAAATTGGTCGGATTCTGATTGGTTCATTCAGCTGTCCTGATAGCAGGTAGCCGATATATAGAGATTACTCCATGGAAAAGAGAAAAAAACTTGACTTAGATTTACAAGTCATAAATGTCGTAAATCAGAATGTCACTAAATCATGAAAACACGCAGCGTCATACGCTTTTACGCTGAATAACACAATGCAAACCTTAACCGATATCAGTCAAAAACAGTCTGCAACTTTCATGAAAATTCAAGGCAAACTTACAGTGTACATAACTTAGTCATCATCGGAGTCGCTGGATACTCTGATTCTCTTCCACTGATGCTTTTCTGAGGGAGGAGGGAGCGGTGGTGATTGATTCATTGTGTTGATGGTTACACTGTGTTCTGGTTCTGACAAAATCGGACGACCGCAAAGCGAGAGTCCGATTTGTTAATAACAAGTATGATAACAGACTGAATTGGCCGATACGAAGTCCTGTTGCCAACAAATCATAATCATTACAATTTCTGAAAAACAAAAAGGTGCAATTTGAAACAAAGCTTTTAATTACAATTTTTCGTTTATGGCAAGTACAATTTCCGAAAAATTATATATGAGATAAACTAACGAACGAGTTGGGAAGCAAAATAAGAACCGAGTTAGTAACAGAGTTAGGAACCAAGTTTGGAATTGCGGTCAATAATTTTTTCATAAATTTTAACTGAGAAGTTGATATACCAACAAGGGAACATTCTCTCGGTTGCCAAACTTATAATGGTGGCAAGGAGGATGCAATACCTTAGACACGTGGTATGGCTTCATTCATGACCGTCGCAAGTGGCGTGATCAGACTAGAAACTAACAAGTTGAAGAAACATGGCAGTGAAAGTGGGCTACCAGAAACTTAGTTTTTCTACTTAACTTTTGTCTGTGAAACTATAACATTTCAATACGGGCTTCACCTTTTAGCCTAAATCTATCTGTTGCTGCAATTTTGCAGTAGGTGCGACCTCGCGATAAAAAAATTAGGCGCGCCCCATTGACTCCAACCGATGAGTATATCGTCCGCGAAATCCAGGCGATAATGGGTTCGTTATTTTCAATGGCTCATTTCAATTGATTCTAAACCTTAGTGTATCATTTAAAACATTACTAGAATGAGGATTTTCCGGTTATGAATATCGCGGGTCTTGCTTCAGATAAATTCGGATAAGACATAAAAAAGCATTCAGTTGCTGATAATTTGTGAATTCAATTGCAATTGGCCGCTTCCAGAGCAATATGGTGCTCAAAATGTGTACGTTTTAAAGATAAATGCCAGGAAAAACGGCGTTTCTTCTGTAAGAAATAATTCAGTGGTTGTGAAGACCAAGGTTTAGAAACCAGGAGACGGTGTTGCGCTGAAATTAAGAGTAAAATTTTACCCTAAGCAAAACAGTTGTTGAATCTCCAACGAGAAGTGTTTCGGAAAAAATTAAAGGAAAGTCTTATGCGTTAAAACGTCTCTGCAGTTCGTTGTAGCGGAAGATTTCACGCGTTCGTCAAACTGCCATTTTGGTTATTATATTTCGCATTACAGTTTACAAGATCGAAGGCTACATAAATAAATGTTTCTGTCTAGATCTGTTTCTGACAAAATGACAAATCACAGCATCCTAATACTCGGCAAAACGTAAATGTCCTGCTGGTGCACAACCTAGTTATCAGAACGAAATCCAAAACGTAGTTGAAAACAATACTCGTCTGTTTTCCTCCTGCACAATTTCAAAGAAAATCTGCTGACGTTGTGGTCCACAAAATTGCCTTGTAATAGTAATACCCATTACCGCACTGGCTTGTAAGCAATTCATTTTAATAATTGTTAAGTACCTTCACTTTGCAATGTGTAAGGCCCGTTTGATAAGAATAAACTCCAATGCAATGTGTAGAAAGTCTTGTTACTGTCCGCGCGCGAACAAACGTAAAAAAATGGCGCCAAAAATTCCCGTCACAGCCAGGGGCGCACGTTTGCATTGACTTTTGTTGGGAAAAATCATCACCACAAATTGGCTGACTATCTGCTTTATTTTGTTTTTGTTTTAGAAAAGTTGCTTTTTCGGAAATCGCCTGCGTTTTCCAACCTCGGACCTCACGGAATAACGTCGTTATAATAAGAACGGGTGCAACGGGAAAGTCGAGTTGTTATCATTGCCAGAAGCAAGAGGTTGTGAAATACTTTTCGCAGCAAATATTTGCTGAAAACACTTCCCAGCAGTTAACAAAACTAGAATTAACAACGGTACATGTTGTAATGTTGAAAATACGGAAACCCAAACGGCTTTTCCCCGTACTTGACCACCTCTTTCCAAAAAAAAATAATTTAGACAAAGATTGGCCGGAAGTGTTTGCAGGAGGCCGAGTTAAATTGAATCCCACGCGCTGTACTCAACCATACTTTGTTCTCGTCGCCCAAAAACTGAAAGGCGAGATTTCAAAGTTTTCTCGCCATAAATTTAATATAAATATAAAAATGAATGAAATTCAAATTTTTCCTGCGTCCAGAAGCAATTTTTTTAAATGTTGATACTCTTTCATAGTATTCACCGGAACCTGAACAATGCCAAAGCGAAAAAAAGAAAACCACTAGTCAGATCAGTGGAAAGATTAACCAAGTGAATTAAAGAACTCGATCTTCAGTTAAGCTAGTGTCAGCAAGATATTTCAGATAGGAAAGAATGCTTCTTGAGAAAGCAAGGTGATTAACTTTTCCTCCCAAATGTAGAAACAGGGGCAAACGGGCGTCTGGCGAGGGGTGGGGAGGGGAACTTTGCCGCTATAATAACATAAATGGCATTTAGGACGAAATACGCCTTTGTGCAAAATCAAACGCTACAAAGTGAAAAATTCAGTTACAGTCAACAATAATGGTGTCGTTTTTTACTGAACATGCTGCAGCCGGTGGAGGAACAAAAACGTAGCATTCCTCTGTGGATTCTCAGAAACCATGGCCCCATATTTTATATCTTGCAAAAAATTGTTATGTCAATTCATAATTATGTTTGTAGTATCAATGATAACATATGCCCCAGCTTCATTTTAATTTACAAAGAAAACAGATAGCAGCATATTTTTCCAGTTGGTGCACCAGATCCACACAGCCCTAACCTAGTACTACAGTAGAGGAGGACATTACTTTTATAACCCAGAAGAAATGGATTCTGAATGAGGCAATTACAAAGGTCAAGAGTTATTTCCATTCTGCACACCCCAAGCTTTTTTGATAATCACTAGAGGTAATAATTAAAAACATAATAATAACAAAATAATAAATAAAAAGCTATAATAATTAAATTACAAAATGCAGTCACTCTAATCAATGCTTCCCCACAATTAACTGCACTTTAATATACAATAACAGGCGCGTAGCTACCTGTAAGCCAGGTAAACCCGGGCTTACCAGTTTTTCTGAAATCCAAGCACTTTTCTTCATCCAATTTCTTATTTTGGAAAATGAAGATACAGGAAAGACAAAATGGTCCCTCGCGACTTGTTTTCTTCATTTTTCATTTAAAACCTCACCACGTCGCAAACATCGACATAGACGGCCGAATTGAATTGAAAATATAAAGTTTATATGCAGAGTGAGGCCGCTATAAGATAACGAGCGATCAACAAGTGCAGCAGGTTGTGAGCCGTGCAATTATCAACCAGCGTACCCCGACAGACAAAGGCTGTCCGAAAGTGAGTTACAGAAAGATGAGATACAAGTCAAATGCCTTCAAGGTGAGTGGGAAGACAGACACAAATACACATTTCCAGCAACAGTCATAAGGTCAAAGCAAAGAAAGTTTAACCACAGGTGGCTTGAAAGTTATAAATGGCTTCGATATTCAGTTGCTACAGATACCGTTTGCTGTGTTTACTGTGTACTTTTCGGACAATTTGGAGGACATGAGCACAGAGTACCGTTGGGCTCGCTCAATATAGGAGTGTCAGACTGGGCAAATATCGGGACTATTCTCAAGAAACCTAAAAAAACTGCAAAGGTCCTCTTCCGAAATCACGATGCTGACTCGAGTTCTATTGCAGTGTCATTCCAATCTTCAAATGTTCAGTATAAATTTAAAACTACTGGCCTGAGAAATAAAGATTCGAATGTTGACTAAAATCTTTGAAGCCAATCCCACTGTTTACTTTCCTCTATCTTGTTCGAGTTTGCCGGATTAAGCCTCAGGTGGCATTAAATCTGGAAAATCTACGGTTTTTATTCCATTCCATAGCCAGACTTTAAGTCAATAACTCGGTAGAGTAGACATTCAGTCACACAAAGCACAATCCAAAGCCTGAGAGAAGTCCGCCATTTTTGATCGCTGCATATGCTCGCCCCAGTCCTAAAAGCCGTGCTAACAGCGGGACGGCGAGTGATATTTTAGTTCCCTCACAATGTCTCAGTCCTACACTTCGTGCACGGATGAGAAAAAAATAACAAGGCAGGCAACTTCGTTCGCCTGATTAACAGAGTCGTCAAAAGAAAACGGCCAAAATGTCCCGTTTTTACGCCTTGTCCTGCAACCATGTTCTTACACTTAACTCTCAAGATATCCGACCATGTCCTTGTGAAAAATCGTTGCGATCCAACGCATATTATAATTACTGCCTTACTGTACATTCCAAAATTATAGTCGAAGTGATTTTAGCTTTCGCCATATGATCGGGACAAATATGAGGGGACGTCTTGGCTGCATGACATGTCGAATTCTTCCCCGCTACCATATACAAGGCAAAATTTGGAACTTCCGGCAACGAAGTGAAACAAAATTGAGCCAATCAACGAACGAGTACTTTGCCGGAAGTTCCACAATTTGCCTTGTGTATGGTAGCGGGGAAGAATTTGACTTGCCACGCGGTCAAAAAGTCCCCTCGTATTTGTCCGGATCATATGGCGAAAGCTAAAATCACTTCGACTATCAGTTTTTGAATGTAAAGTGAGAGCTAATAATATGCGTTGGATCACAAAGATTTTTCGCAAGGACGTGATCGGATATCTTGTGTGTTAATTGTGTGAAGATGGTTGCCGTACGAGGCGTAAAAATGGGATATCTTGGCCGTTTTCTTTTGGAGACTCGTATATCAATGTATGTTGTTCAGTAGTATGAAAGAAAGAATAAACAGTTGTCAGAAAAAATTGGTATATGCCCTGAG
>JAOCNB020122636.1:0-10897 GCA_026546465.2 Palythoa caribaeorum | reverse complement strand
GAATGGCGGGATTTAATAGTTGTCACAAAACTGATAAAACATTTTAAGAGTTTATATGCTTTTGGGGGACGCTGTCTTGCCATTAGAGACGTTTGTATGGATTTTGAACTATGTTTCAAGGTCTATAACTTGGTTTCTGTTAACCCCAAAAGCATCAAACTTGGTCAAACAACAACTCTGAACGTGATCTTTCATGTGATGGTGTTAGTTTATTGATTGGTTAAAATTTGAATGTCGCCCCAATTCCTTGCGCAACATCGGAATGGCCAATAAAGGGCAAACCACATACAAAACTGTATTTGCCATTTATCGCGTGATAGCACATCATTGCGTACGATAGCACATCTTATCGCAAATAGCATATCGTATCGCGCGATAGTTTATCTTGTCGCGTGATAGCACATCTTATCGCAAATAGTATATCTTATTGCGCGATAGTACATCTTATAGCGAGACAGCATAACTTATCGCGCGGCAGCACAACTTTATCGCGCGACAGCACATCTTATCGCGCGATATCACATCTTATCGCTCAATAATTAATTACTAATACTCAGATTCCAACGTCCACAAACCAGAAAGATGGCGGGCGAAACAACGAAGGTGAGTCAACTCAATAAACTTGCTAGAAAATAGATATTTTTCCCTAAAAGTGAAGAATTTTCTATGACACACTTCAAATAAAAGCTACAAAGTGGTTGCAAGAAGTATGCCAGATTGTTGGTAGACCGTGAGACTCGAGACACTAGCAAACTGTTTTTGTTGTTTTTGTTTTGGAGAAGTGTTTCATAGAGAACTCTACACTTAATAATAAAAACGATAATAATAAATGATAATGATAAATCTTTTAAAAAAATCTCAAATTAAGCACAATTTTTTTGCCAACGAGCAGGGATAAACGTTCGAGGATGAACGCAAAATTGTATCTCGTATTGTTTGATATAGTTATGTAAAATGAGCAGAGCTCAAATCGTCAAATAATCGGAATGCGTCCCAGGATTGATGTAGTGTTGAAATCTTGAATGGCCTGAATGTATCATTTGACGAAAACGCAAAGACGTCATTTGCTTATTACATAGCGAGAAAAAGCACCAGTTCACAGCTTATAGCGAGCGGGTGCAAATAAAACAGCGCTTTGAAGTACAAAGTCCATTTTTAAGTTTTTAACCTAAAGAGCACAAACACTGCACAAAGTACCGATTGTAACATGATACTCTGTCCAGTGTTTATGTTTGTGTTGTTGTTATTGCAAACTCCTATCACTTGCAGCAAATGAGCTATAAAGCCTCATAAAAAAATTACACGCTTTTTTCATAAGAACTAGTAAAGTTTTCCGAGACTCATTGTTCTTATTTTTTTGGCGATTTCTGCCTCAATTTATTCTTATTTTGTTCTTATTTCTGTGAGCGGTTTTTAATGAAGAAAAAATAAAATAGAACATGTATGATGTAAGGAATTGGAAAAAGAAACGCCTTGCGCCACACATGTATTGTTTGGCAACTTTTCAAAATCAAATCCATGGGCACCTGAATCAGATATGAAGCAGTTCAAAATAAATCCTTCGTCTCATGAGATGATTCATTAAGTTTTCATTAATTACTTTTCAAAATACGGTGATGCGTTATTTTGTCAGAATTCTCACGAAAAACACTTACAAAGAAACTGATCAAGTTGCCCTATTGTTTGTTTGTTTTCGTTTTTGTCATTTCTTTAAGTAGTAGTAATAATGACAATGATATGATGAGCGGAAATAATCCGTTTCAACGGACAAGTTTTCCGCCGGCTGTACCGCTGACCATTTTATTGTGCATTTTAAAAATATGTAAATATTTAGTCGTAGACAGATTAGCGTGGTTCAAGCCAAATCGTCCTTTGCTTATAATTTCCGAGATTTAAATCGTGCTGAGAGTGTCTGCTTGTTGTGAAATGTGAGCTCCAGTGTTAGCACGAAAACCCGAACTCACGCAACCAGGGCCGTCGAGCTGCACACAGCGTTTGAATGGAAACTGCCTGTCAACGCAAATGAAACGCTTTGCAATGTTTTCTTCAAACGAATACCTGCTCCACTTTGTGCAAATGTAAATAATCGACATGAAAGTCACGACAGGGAATCTGGTTCAGCTCTTTCTGAACTGTAGAATGCTTTTACTTTGTTTAATATTTTTGTGTATTCACTTCTCGTTCAGTTCAAGTTCAAGTGGTGGCAAGATCAAAGAGCAGTATTGCCCGTATTTTGGAAATCGCGCCCCGAAACCGCAGTCCGATTTGAGAAACTGTACTTGGTACAAAGAAAATGCGTGTTGTTATAATGAGGAAATATCGTATGCGTTCAGACAGTTGTCTCCAATTCCAGCGGCAGATGGGAAATGCACAAAATATCTGAACTATCTTTACTGCTACATATGCGCACCGAATCAAAACACATTTCTCTTCAAATCTACTTTGACGGTGTGCGTGGATTTTTGCAACAGGCTCTTCGAGGCGTGCGGGGAAGCGCTATTAAAAGGTGAAAAAGTGAAAGTAAAATATGGTAGTGGGAAAGAGTTCTGCGAGAGCAGGAGATTCAGGGTCGCCACTGATACGAATGATGGATGTTTTAACTTTGATCCAACAAGCCATAATGTAAACAGTGGTGCGAAAAAAACTCGGAATTCTTACATGACATTTTTTGCAGGTCTGTTTGTTCTAGCGTCAGTAGATTATAGTTTTCAATCACCACCACTGTCCCTTTAATTGCAGGCGTTGTATTTTTATTTTAGGTCGAAGTTCTAGCATATGAACTCAGGAACGCGGTTTAACGCACTTTTTGTTTTAAGTAAACACAAAAGGCAATATATTTTGAATATCAAAACGAATGAAGACTATACATTGCAGTATTTATGTCAAAGGATATTTAGTCTGCGCTAAAGTTACCTAATGAACTTCATAAAGCCGGTTGTTTTATAAGTTATATATGGGACTAACTGTCGAATTAATTTATAAACTTTACTTGTTTAATACTATTGTCGCGGTTAATACTACGGTTAATGGCCGATGTAAATCTTTAAGAAAACATGCAAATCATTTGAAGAAAGTTGGATTCTAATTTGCATTTTTTTAAAATGACTACAGGTAATTGAATCATTTCTTCAGTAAAACGTTAGACTATACGACTTCTAGTCTTGTCAAGAGTCCACGTTGAAACTATGATAACAGACAAATATTCTGCATTGATTCTTTTTTGTCAGTTCGCTGTAAACAATAAACTATTTACAGTGATAACCCCGAAACAAAAAACTATATAACGAGGTTTGCATTTGTTAGTATTTTAAATATGTCACAACATTTATTTGTTAAAACTTTAATCTGAGATTTAAAGTGGGAGCCAAAGTATTACTTTTGTTTGTATTTTTTTCTATGTATGTGCAAGTTTGTCGCACTACTGTAAAAGTTGAAAAATTAGTTTGTAATTGTTTTCAGACAATACGAAACTCGTCGAATAAGCAGGGGTGTCTCCGGATGCAGACATTTCGTTCATTCCTCAAATAACACGGACGAGTTATAAGTAAAATACCAGCGTGTGCATTTCACGTGCCATCGATTCGCGACAGTTTTCACTGAGGCCGAATACACGCTTGTTTTGTAAAAACAATTTTGTAAGAACAACAAGCCTCAATTTTACCACAATTTAAGAACAATTTAAAAACAAGCTCAGGCTAAGACTTGATAACTAGGAAAGTCTTTGTAATACAAAATTGACTAAAACTTAGCAGCAAAACATAAAAGATTCATTGTAAAGACTGTTCAACAAACAATGAAGGTAGTTCGCCTCTAAGACTCTAAATTTAGCCGTGCAATACATGTGTGGCGCATAGCGTTTCATTTTCTAATACCTTGTTTTATTTTGTTTTTTCTTCGATAAAAACCGCTCACAGAAATAAGAACAATTTAAGAACAAATTAAGGCTGAAATCGCCAAAAAATTAAGAACAAGTGAGCCTCGGCATTCATGTCATTGTGAGACAGATCTTTACAGAGTTGGTGCGGATAGCCGGGATCTCGCTAGAAAAACTCAGCCCGGTCAACCTAGCTGGTCAGCCTGTTCCACGTAATAAGGGCCTTAGTACAATCAGAACTATTTTAAAAAGTTGCTGACGTAAGTGAATCTTTTTATCTGAAAACATGGTTGGAGTAGCAGTAGCACAAATTAAATTATTTCAAATTGCTGACGCCTCCAAGACACGTATGAGGACAATTTCAAGTTTGCTCATATCAATAACCTTTTGTTTTCTGAACCTATGGTTTGTATTATTTCTATTCTTAACCGTTGTATACACTCTAAGATCGCTATTTAGTCATTCTACCATCGGCAGTTCGTATATTTTTAACTAATTCAATATTAGTAAATATATTGTGATGATTGCAGCGGGCCCTGCCGAAACATGTAATAAAATGAAAGTGTCGTGATTGTGTTAAAATCCCAGCGGAGAGCCATTAAATTCAAGCACCCTGTATACTGAGCTTGATCAGCAAAGCTTGTTTACTGACACTGCATGCAGCGATAGCAACTTGTGCAAATTTATGCTCTAACATCTAAATAGGCATCATTCAATACATAGAGAATGGAATTTATTTTCGAGTGTTCAAATATAAATTGGTATCTCACGAGTGAGTGCAGCCAACGAGTGAGATGTTCAATTTGAACACAAGAAAATAAATTCCATATCTCCAAGCGACTATGTATTATTCTGTTTAATATATAAAGAAAGCTCTGCATAATTTATCCCATGCTTACGTATACGGAAAATCTTCGGAAATCATCGGAACTCTCCGACAGTTTCCGGAAATCTACGGAAAGCTTCGAAAATGTTTTAAAAGCCGTTTCTTATGCATTTATGGGTTTTTGAAAATCTTCGGAAAATTTTCGGAAATCTTTGGAAGTGTTTGGAAAATCTTCGGAAATTTTCGGAAGTACTTTAAAATTGAACAACTATTTATATTTTGAGACATTGAAGGCTTGCAGATAAACTGAACAAATAGAAACAGAACGCTGTGAATATTACCCTCGACATACTCTTCGGAAAAAAATCGGTGAAATGCCCCGACTGGGACTCGAACACACGTCTCCTGATCTCTAGTCAGGCGTGATAACCACTACACCACCGGGACTCCCTATGCTGGCAACATAGCAAGTTACGAGGTATAGAGGTATCCGCAGGTGACCCCTGGGGCCCGATGAATGGATGGGTGGACGAATGGATGGATGGGTAAACGGATGGATTAATAGATGAATGAATTAATGGGTGAATGGATGGGTGAAAGGATGGAAGGGTGGGTGGCTAAACGGATGGATGAATGGATGAATGAATGGGTGAATGAATTGATGGACGGATTGAAGGGTGGATGAATGGATGGATGGGTAAATGGATGGATGAAGGGATGGATGAATGAGTGAATGAATTGTTGGACGGATGGAAGGGTGGATGAATGGATGGATGGCTAAACGAATGGATGAAGGGATGGAAGGGTGGATGAATGGATGGATGGCTAATTGGATGGATGAATGGATTAATGAAAGGGTGGATGGATGGAGGGATGGATGGATGGGTGGATGGATGGACGGATGGATGGATGGATGGGTAGGTTGACGAATGGATGGGTGGATGAATGGATGGACGGGTAGACGGACGGATGAATGGATGAATGAATGGGTGAGTGGGTGGTTGAAATAGATGGATGGATAGACAGCGTGCATATATGGATGGGTTAATTAATAAATAAATGAATGAATGGCTGGCTGGCTGGATGGATGGATGGATTGATGGTTGAATTGGATGGATGGATGAATGCATGATTCAGGTAATTCTTGTATATAACTTTATATTTGCTTCCTTGTTAAAATCTATGAAACATCTCACCTATGCAGAGAGTCTCTCCATTCTTTCCAGTTTAGCAAGTGTCCATCGTTGACTAAACTGTCTTTGTCTCTGTCATTGACAAGCTGTTCCGGGAGAGGTCGGGATGATGGCGGTTCTACAGGGTCGTGAAAGCATCCAATCTTTTCCCAGGTAATACCACACTTGGTGTGCTCTAATGGCGGATCCTTGTACTTGGACACCGACTGAACCAATACGGGTAAAACCAGCGAAAAAATGTGCACAAAGTTCATTGTCTGAATCTACAAAAAAAAACCATTTTATTTTTGAGTGGAGGTCCTCAGAAAATTATTATAGCAAAACGTCGTCATTCATAGGTTATTTATATTCTGTACAGTTTTAAAGTAAAACCAGTCGAGAATGAACTCTGATAATATGTTTTTAAAATCTTAAAACCTAGGCCGGCACTTATCTCCTTTTCTTTTAGAATTAAGCGGATGGGAATCATTAAAGAGTTTGAGAAATGTGGACGGCGACGTGACGACGGCAAAAAACAACAGTCCAATAACTGCACGTTGGAATGCATCGAGCTGAACACCAGCATGTAGTTGTCGCTAGAAACAACGTGAAAAGACCTTTTTGCAGTTGGGACAACAAGGATCTACTAACAAAAATGCTCCAGTTCAGTATTTGTTTATACCTTCAAAGAGGAACTTTTCTTTTTTTTCTGCTCACGAAGCAGAGAAAACAAAACCTAAATGACCTTCAAAAAGATGTAGAGCAAGTCAGAAATATTATTTTTTCCTAGCTGTCACGACACATCATTAACAATTAGATTATGAGCTCCAGATTTCTATTTCTATCAACTATCGCGCGATAGAAATCGAGAGCGAATAATCTAATTATTTTAGTATAAATCTGCTAGTCGTTCAAAAATAGGCTGTAAATTATTCAAATCGTCTTCACTCACACTTCGAAACCTCGAAGGAGCGGCCGCCATTTTGTTGACAATCGCTACCCACTGAATAGATAGAGAATCAGAGAACAGTATTGGTAATAGAACGCTAGTAGATTTATACTAAAGCCTTTTATATATTTGTTTATTGTTGGGCTGCTTTTCTAAAAACTTCAACAATTTAAATATTTTCATGGGAGCACAATATTTTCAACTGTTTTTTGTTTGGAAAAATCCCGCCAAGCAAATTTCGTCTCAGCTTCACTTTTCTAAATGTTTCCGAGGTTATTATTTCCACACTGAACAGAAAGAACCGTTATACGTTTTCCTCTGCTATGATCGTAAGAGCCCATTCTTTCAATCTGAGCAAATTATATTTTTGGTTGATGCTTGAAAAATTTTAAGGGTTTGCTATTTATCGGCATTTATAAGTTCTCAAATAATTGGTAAAACATTAATGGATCATAATTTTTATTATAGAGATTTCTTGTTGTTTAGAAGAAAACTAAACGTTTTTGAAGGATTAAGATAAAAGTTTATTTAACAGTTTGAAATACCACTGGATCTATCAGATGCATTTGTAATCTATTTCTTGAACAATTTTTTTTGGATTACTTCTCGTTAGATCGTTTGAAAAAAAGGGGCCTTAAAGTTTGCATATACAGTGTGACAAGTCGCCTATTCAAGCTTAGAATATCGCAAAGTTCAATGTTTCTTGCAACGCAAAAATTACCTACCATCTTTTGAAAAAACATTCTTCCAGCAAGCAGTAAAATGTTTATAATATCTGACATAAGGAATAACTATCACTTTAGATCATTTATACTTACCTTAGATGCTCGAATCGCTAAGATTATAAAACTGATTTATGAAGCTGAATTGTTTTTCCCCATGGCAATATTGGTTGTTTTGATATATGCCTTCAAAATAGCAAAACAAATTTGCAGTGTTATAGGCTCTTGATTCCCTAATTTAAGGGGATCGTGCAAAAATAATACAAGCCACACGACGCAACCGAGTCCTTTAGGGAGGTGGGTTTATTTTAAAATTAGCTTTGTATTTGTTGTTGATCGATATATTTTTTAAATTAAAAGAGGAAAAAATCAATTTGCACTGATTACGTCACAGGGCTTTTCCTGTAAAGCTTAAATTGCATTTGATCCCATAAGCAAATTTAAACAACCATGCAAAATTTACAATTGATGTTTCTCTCGTTTCGGCGCGGACATACACTAAAAACTGTGAAAATTTTTGCGACTGGAGCAGATCTCTGTACAGGCTAGAGGGCATAGCAACATATTGAACATTAATTTGTTTATTTAATGCATCACAGCGTGAATCAAATAAGCACAAAATCAACAAATCAACATATTTGCTTTGTAAAAATCTTATTATAAACAAGTTAATTGTATATACAAATTGTTGATCTGAAAATATCCCATTTTGTATATTAATATAGTTTCCATTGTAACCACTGCTACCGCTTTTGGAAACTTTGCAAAAATTATTTGATAAAAAAGAAAACCGAAAAAGCCTCTATTTTTTTTTTGAGACTGTGCAAAACAAATATTCAAAATAATATTTTTAAAATCTCTGTACAGTCATAATTATAATTTTCTAGGTTCTAAATAAATACGTATTAATGTCGGTAAATATCTGTGTAAATCCACAATGAGATGTTAACCGTAAACTTATTTTATCATTCTTGCAAAAATATAAAAATAAAAATATATCGAAGGTTACGATAAAACAAAACTCGCAACTGTTGAACCAAAATATACAATATCCATTGTCATGACAAGGTAAATTATTATATGATCTGTTAGTATGTTCGAGAATATAGACGTCAAACAATAAAAAAAATATACAAAAACATGCACGACAAGGAGCATATATAGAGTTTCCTTATATACATAAAATTAATGTTTTCTAAAAATCCTTTCCTAACTTTAAATAAACACTTTTGGCACTTAAATAGTCTTGAAAGAGAACAACTCACTATCCGAGCGGTGAGCTGCGTTGCCCTGGTAACAACAATTCAGTTTCAAAATTATTTCTTCACCAATTAAAAAGGTTACCATGCAGTATTTGGTTATAACCATTTTTGGGCATTTTGCGTCATTTAAACTGTATGCCCCTTTCGATTTGACAAGAATCATTTTCAATAACCCAAGCTATTCTCGCATTTTGATTGGTTCTCGCCTATGATCTACTAGAGGACAGGCGCACGATTGACGTCACCATTACAAAGTTTATAATTTTTTATTATATAAAACAAATAGATTCCATGTTTTTATACGTCTGTTCAGTAATAGATCATAGACTGAGGACGTCAAACTGTGGTAAGATCATCAGTCACACACTCGGCTATCGCCTCCTGTGCCACTGTTTTGTTCTTACCACAGTTTGACGTCATCTATGACTATTACTGAACAGATGCAAGCAAACATGGAATCTATTTGTTAAGTATATCTTACTTGATAGCCTCAATGTTTTCCACAATAAAGTCCCCTTCGGAAATAATTAAGGCTTTTTTGTTTCAGATGCGGTAAAAAAGACACGAAAGAATATTTAACTTTTGAAAGCAAAAAAACCCGACTAATTTTCCAAGAGGAATGTATTGCGAAAACTGAGGACATTCGATAAGGTCTGTTATTTGGAAAGTTCACCTTGTCGTCAATACAGTAGAAGTTGAAGATGTTTTAGCTTTCGCCTTGCTCGTACAAGACAAATGGGAATGCGTTCATTTCCTGGTTGGGTTAAAAAATCTTGCAATAGTCAATCTTCAAAAAAAAATCCTTGTGCGGCTTTTCGACGGAAAAAATCTGTCCCGCCAATCAGCAGCAGAAAAAATTTTGCACAGATAAATCTTCCACTCACTTCCCCCCCCCCATCATCGCACTCATAAGTCAATTGGTTGGCAAATAAACACTCTTAATCATGTATTGCGGAAAGTGCAACCTATCCTTTTGTTTTGTTATAATATGTTTTTCACTCTCTTCACTTTAAAGTGCTACTCCAAGGAACTTTCCACAGGTTTTCTTCCTTATGCATTTGCTAGTTTGTTCCCTAAAAGAGAGCCTGTCCAATCCTTATTGTTGTATTTTGAAGAAAAGTGTGGTTATTTGTGTTTTTTTTTTTACTTTTAATTAAAATTATCCGCCATTATACCGCTATGTTCTCGCTGCCTGGCGACATATTTCCTTAGCCAGGCTGCAATGCTATAACTAAATAATTTTCTCAACTCGCAAAACTCCTGGACAAATTTATACTCTCGTATTCGTCGCTAGATGAAGAGCAAGACATTTTAGACCGAAACATTTGTATCAGACGAGTAAAAGACTCGAGTGTTTTGAGAAAATGACGTCACAGTTCATTAAAATATAAGTTTTTAGTGTGTTGCCGCAGTAATCGCGGGCTCAAAAGGAACATAAATCTGTAATGGCGGACACAAAAAACCCGTTACTACTGATGCCAATATTTTTGTTATACGGACTAAAATCGTCATTTGATCTGTACAGATAGGTATGACCACAACCAATGAACAGTTTCAAGTGCATATATTTCTCTTTTGAGATGTCGAGATTTCATCGTTGTTGTACATGCAACTGCGTGGAGTTCATAGTTAGCATTTTGATGACGTCTTATGAAAACCCTCTACTGTTAAACTAGGTCACATCATATCATTTGGTTACTATCTTCAAGCAGGACAAGATTCAACTGTGAACCTAAACTGGCAGAAAGTAGCTAAGTTGGCTGTTTATATTACAAAACGTGGTAGATTTGAATCAGGAGTCACCGAAGACAAATTCCAACCCTACGTCACACCGTCATTTTAACTCGTTTAGCAAGCCCAACTGAGCTCCATGTTTCTATAAAAAGACTTTGGGATAAATTGGTAGCTTATTCCACTTGATCAATTCATTATTTCTCATTACCAGTTATATAATTTTGTCAGAGTTGTGTAAGGAGAAGTAAGATGTTGATAAAATTGCCTGGGGCTGAAAGGGTTAACCTCGATCATCCGCAAACAAATCTGGCGCGCTGTACTCTTCAGTGCCAAATAGACGGGAAGGAAGGGGGAGGGG
>JAOCNB020122532.1:0-10898 GCA_026546465.2 Palythoa caribaeorum | reverse complement strand
TGGCAGGCAGTCCAGGAAGCTATTTTGCTTATTTAAAGGACTGCCTTAAGAAAAGGAGTAAAAAACTAGAATGTAAAATGTCAATGGCAGAACAAGAATATTGAGACTGAAACTAAATGGAGATGTGTACTTGACCTATTTTGAGAGATGTTATTGTCAGCGTTGTTCAAAATGCATCCAAACGAGTCGGCTAAACAGCTTGCCATTCGATGCTTTTGAAAACCAAAGAACCGACATTTGCATTTTGGAGAGTCGGTGGAAAAATATACCAAATTGGAAAATTAACCATAAGAACAGAAAATTACGTATATTACGTATAAAAGTATATTACAAAATAACAAAATTACATATATTAAAAATTATACAAAATTACGTATATTACGTATAAAAGTATATATTACGTATAATACGTATATTACGTATAAAAGTATATGCTTTACGACAGCTTAACTTGCTCACAGGTATAAAGTTATCGCCAATTTTGTTTTAAGTGTTCCTAAGGCCAGTGCTTATGTTGCAAAATCACCGTTTCGAACGAATTTTCGAAAGTACTTCCACTTGTTTTTTTCGTTTCACATCGCGTACTCATGCAGGGTTTGTAAAAAACAGTGGTTCAAACGGCCACCAACAATTGAACTGCCGGTATACAACAAATTAAAATTGATCTTGCTGGATATGATAATAGAATATTAAAGTACAAATTTAGAGTAAAATAAAAACCCTCGCGTAAAGCCCAAAGTTTTCTTTCACAATGAAAAGCTACCCGTACAAACGATGAATAATTTTTCCTTGACAATTTTATCCTATGCCCGAAATACTCTGGAAGCTATATAATCTCATTATTATTCTTTGCCAAAATTTCGTTGTCATCCGTTGGACACGAACAAATGTCATCCTTGACCATATTTCCACGACAAAAAACAGCCAGCACTGAATCTAGTTTTTCCTTGGCAAGGAAAACTTTCCCGTGCAAACGGGGCTTAAAGATAAACTTTTTGTATCCAAACCGTGTTTTCACAAAAAACGTTTTCTGTAGAAAAAGTAATTAACAAAAACACGAAACCAAAAAACTGAAAAAGAGGATTTTCTTTACAGCGATTGCACGTTTTTCAGAAATTCCTGTTCGGCCCAAATATTCAATTTTCCTATATTGCATTTTTTAAAAGACTATTTTAAATATTGAAGAGTAGGAAATCGAAAGCATTTATAATTCTTAAAACAAAACAAAACTACTTAAATAACAAAGAGCTAGAGAAATTTATTAGACATATGTGCTTTAAGGTGATATAGTTCCTCAATTGAATTTTAATGATTATTTGCGGATGGATCTCTTTATACAACTGAGCAAAACGGTTTTTGAAGCCCTCGCACCGGCCACTTTATTGTTTTAACTAACTTTATAGTACTGTTATTGTGGTGAACGTAAATAGAATAAAAAAAGTAAGTAAAATACAATAAAATGAAATAAGATAAGAGAAAATAACAGAACAGAACAGGAGAAGAGACCAGAACAGAAAAAAAATAAATTGAAATAACTGAAAATAATAAATAGAATTAATATAGTTTTCCACGTCCAGTCTGGCTAAACTACTTCAAAACGTTTTGCTTGACAGACCAGGGGTCCCAACTAAATTTGATGGTTTTTCAAAATTTTGATGATTTTGAAAATTATGCTTTTCTTCTCTATTAATTGTTATTGGGATGGAGACACTAACTACATAACTTCAAGCTTATTGGCAGTCTACGTTATAATGTAAGAGGAGCCTCGCTGCTGAAATCTCTACAATTCTTAATTTGTAAATGTATTCTTTACCGAAAATACCCTGCAAAGAGCGATTTTGGAGGAACTTAGTTCCTGGTAAGGGTTGGAAAAAATTTAAAAAGGCTCTTCCTAAATTAATAGTTAATTTACAGACTCTTATTTACCCGCAATCGCAGTAAAATATGCCATTCTTGTCATCTGAAAATCGCCGACTTTTTCACACAAACTTTCTGCTATGAAGGTAACGCTCAGGATATGAATGACACGTTGAAATGCTCCCAGAGTTATCATAATTATTTCAGTCCCTCCTGAACCAAGACGAAGTTGTTATCTTCTCGCCCTAACTGATCTATTTGTTGCGAAATTGAATATGAAAAGAAAAGTTTATATGTAAAGTTTATTTATTTATTTTTATTACTAAGTTGATTGGCCAATATAGTCTCTCAATTTATGAGCAGGTGTACGTTTAAACAATTGAGATATCGGAAATTTTATTTTTGAGGCTTTTGCATGTGTTTGATTAAAGAAAAGAACTAGTTTGTATTTTGTTTTTATTAAAAGTTTATGTAAGCGGGGAACTTGTGCGCGCTGCTCGCACTGGAAACAGAGACTCACAAACTACGTGACTTTATTCTTCAGCTGGTTCCAATGAGTTCGACAGGTTACACCCGTTTCGAAGAACTACTTCTAATAGTACTTATACAAAAAACAAGGCAAAACGGCTTTTCTAAAAAATAGTTAAAATAAAAACGTCGATCAACTTGATCATATTCAGTGAAATGATGCGGTGTTGACCTGTTTTCAACACCGTGCGACAGTCGCGCTAAGCTAGCTCGACTCTTGCTCGAATGTGGTACGACTTTGGTTCGACTTGGTTTTAGACGTCGAACTACAGTCGAACTTTGCCTTTGTGTAAAATGGCGGACAGGACAATGATTGTTTTTTGCACCAAGTAATTGCTGCAAGAAGAAGGAGGAACCTGTTACATTTATAATTTATATATAATTTATGAAATTCCTCTGGCTGGAGTTTAGCACGGCGTCTGAAACCTACCCGAGCTAAAGTCGGGTTAGTTTTCAGCCGCAGCAAAAGTGTCTGTATTGCCACAAGCTTCCAAGGGAACTCAAGTTTTAAATCTTAACTGTGATTGTAAGGGTTTTATTGGAAAATGAATTTGTTCCTATATAGTCAGGTTTATGCATGTAGGAAAATTTAATAGAGAACAGCAGCTGCTGTGGTATGCTGTCGGTGCATGAATATATGGACGTAAAACATTGTAATAGTTTGTTCATTTTGTAAAAAATAGCTGAAGATGTGTGCAGTCACACGAAATATATTCATTATCCGTTATCTTTGACGTCCTTTCGTTCTATATGTAAAACATTGTAAGACAGATTTGTTTAGCAGAGTATTAAACTAGGGAACAATCATCAAAGAACTACTCAGAACTTATACATCTTTGCAAGTGAAGGAATAAAGGTCCATTTTTGATATAACCTCTACAGTGAGGCATTTTCAAAAATATAATTGAAAGATTCAGAAGCGATTCAGGTGTTCAAAATTAGGAAAAGTTGAAACAATCGCCATATCACCACGCCAGCGCCAATCTCAGCTGAAAATATCATGGAAATTAATTACTACAAAAAGGCACCAACAAAAGCATTTTTGTTTTCTTTGAAAGAACCAAAGCAAAGGCAGCAATAAAATATGGTGTAAACGTTTTCAAAGGCAACAAAAAAAATATTAATCTTAAGGATCAGTTTAACAAGTTTCACTCAATAGACAGTCACGTGCGCAAAAACTTTTATTGTTTGAAAAAAAAAACTATTTTTTATAACAAAAACGTGTTTTAGTTCTTAAAATATCTGCTCTCAACTTTTGGTTACGATGTGCGGGCGACAGCAAATTCAATAATAGTGTGTCTTTATGGCTGTATTCAAAATCTAAATGTAATTAATGAGGTAGACGAAAAACCCGGAGTCTCAAAAAAATTGGATGAAAGTTTTTCTCAGTAACGGAAAGTATACTTCGAATAATAGTTATTTATTAAATTTTCAACCTCGAATATTGCGCTTCTAACGTTCCGATTGGTTCATTCAAGCTCGGTAATCAGCATACCGAATGACCTTATATGGAAAGTGTTGCCAAGCTGAAATTATTCCATTCGCGCTTGTTGTATTAGTTAGTTAGTTAAGGTCCCCGTCAATTATGACGATGGGGGACCCGTAGCCCTTTGGTGCCTCAATATTCGCCGCGCTGCGGCTCGTTCTCTGAGCCTAAGCTCGCAGGTTTCTAACCCAGAAAGGAGTACACGCCTCCACAGGCAGCGGTCCTGGGCGTCCTCATACCAAGTCTTCATATCGATATGGAAGGCGCGAAGGTCCTCTTTAATGCAGTCCTTCCAATGCTTGCGAGGGCATCCCCTGTCGCGTTTACCAAGCATCAGTTCGCGAATAGTAGTTGCTTAGGAATCCTGGAGTTATCCATACGGGATACATGGCCAAGCCATCGAAGTCTGCTACAGTGGATCATGCTTTCAATGGAGGGGCAGTTGGCACACTCAAGGATCTCCGTATTGGTGACGCAGTGCCACCAATTGATGTTCATGATTTGCCGGAGTGACCTTTGGTGGAAGATTTCCAAGCGGTGCATATGATGGGCAAGAGTGGGCCACATTTCGGATCCTTATAGGAGCGAGGGGAGGACTATGGCTTTGTAAACAGTCACCTTAGTTGACAGAGATAGGCCTCTTCTGCCAAAGCACTTAGTTCTTTACGTTGAAATAAATCCCCATATAAAACCATTCAATAAGGTTTTTATTATATTTAAGTTTCATTGATGTATGATGTAAAGCATGGCAAAAGAAGCTTAGTACAAACAAATCTTTTTTAAAACAAAACAAAACAACTTCCATTAATCATAATCGTAATCATGATCATCATAATATGAATGAATAATAATTATAGTCATAATATTATACAAAATATAATAAAAGTAGTATTTATTTTCATTTTTTAAGTCAGTTGGAAAATATATTATTAAATTAGAAGGTTTGAAATGAAAGTATAATTTTATTTATAAATTTTGCTATGTGCATTTTACAGAAAAAAGGCGAAGGTTGGAGCTTCAATGAACAGCAGACGACTGGTCAGGATGCTTTTCAGAGGAGTCGCCATGACAGTACTCGTGGTTCGACCAGCTCGCTGTCCAGCAACACCAGTAGCACAGTTATAGATCCCAATGACAGGTAAAAAGTTGTTATGAGTGAAATATGTAAAAGTATTTATCACAGGTCCCATATATGTATGTGTTTACGCTCCTTTTTCTTGCTTTTTATTTTCTGCTTTTTGTATCGCCTGCCCGAAAATGTGGCAGCTTCTTGAATTTTCATAACGGTTTCAGACGCAGATTTAGTAAGAAGATGACAATAGAGAGTTTAAGGCCTCGTCCACACGTATACGGATATTTTCGAAAACAGAGATTTTTTTCTCCGTTTTAGCCTTCCATCCACACGTATACGGCGTTTTCAATAACTGAAAACAGAGGTTTTCAAAAATGCTCTCCATGCAGAGTGGAGATTTTTGAAAACAGAGATTTATCGTATTCATGTGGGCGGGCGTAATGGAGGTTTTCGAATACATGTCAGCGCATGCTCTATTGGCTACAGACTACGCTCTATAGAGAAAACTGGCATATTTACCTGGCTTTAGCCTATTTGTGTGGATGGGCAAATACGATTTGAAAACGCTACGTGTGGATGCGTAGTGTTTTGAAAACGGAGAAAAAATCTCCGTTTTCAAAAATATCCAGATACGTGTGGACAGGGGCTAAGAAATGAGAACAGCGACAATGACATAAGAACAATAGCAAAAAGGCAATAACTGCACTTTGGAATTCATCGAGCTGAGCACCTGCACGTTGTTGTTGCGAGAAACAGAACGTAAAAAGATTTTTTTGGAGTTCTTGGGACAACGAGAATGTGATAACAAAAGTGTTCTCAGCATTTCTTTGCCTTCGAGGAGGAACTTTTGCTCTTTTTTCTGTTCACAAAGTGTGAGGTACCCTGGGTGCCAGATCCTTCTTCCCTCGCCCGTCTTCTCGCTTGTTTCCAAAAGAAAAAAACAGCCTTTGGCACCCAGGGTAAGTGTTAGGCAGAGAAAAGAAAGTTCCTAATGACCCACAGAAAGAAGTGAAGAGCAAATCAGAATATTTTTCAGAGCCTTCATTTTTAGTGTTGTCTTCTAATTTTCATAAAGTCCCTAATGAGAGAAAAACGCAGCAAAGAAAACTGATCGTGATCTAAGGTTCTTCAGGGAATATCTTGCAGTGATAAATCTTGAATCCTCTGTTTAAATACCGATATAATCCCAAAGCCAACAAAATATTCTCCGTCCCCACTTGTTCCAGTCGATCCATACTTCATATATTTCAATATATTCCAGTTTAATAAGTTGGAAAACACTTTTATGTTTATGGCAAATTTTATTTTTATTCCAGAGTATTGTTTAGTCCCAGGGATACAAGTCAGTGATTAATTTGCGTCCACGTCATAAAATTTGTGCGAAATGCCATTTTTTGCTCAATTTGAACCCCTGATAGACACTAAAATTTGTGGAGATATCTGGGCTGGGTTATTCAATGGCTGGTTAACTTTAATCCTGGGTTAAGCCAAAATTCAAACAGCAATTTCTTTGCCAAGGAAATATTTGTGGTTCTTGTAAATTACTGTTTAGATTGTTGGAGGATAAAAAAATTTTCCGAAAAATTACACCTCAACCAGTAAGGTTGGAAACAAGAGTATGGAATAATGATTTAACAGGGTTCGTGCGGAGTCTTAAAAAGTCTTATTTTTTATTATATGTTTTCAAGGCCTTGAAAATGTCTTAAATTCGAACAAATTCATCATCAAGGTCTTAAAAAATCTTAAGTTTTTGTTCAAAAGTATTTTTCGTTTCTCATTCTCAAGTTCTGCAGATTGTATGAAATATATAGATGAAAACGTCATTTGTGAAAGTTTGCGGATGGTTCAGTAATCGATTCCACACCAGCTCTTAAACAGAACGATCACATGTGCCCCTTATCATATATTATTAGTCTGTGGATGTCGTCGTTTAGGATCATGTAACTTGCATCCAGATCATTCGATAATAAAAGCTGGAACGAATATCAAGTCTTAAATTTTACAAATTTAGGTAATAAAAAGTCTTAAAAAGGTCTTAAATTTGGTGAATTGTTAGCTGTATGAACCCTGTTTAAGCCGGGCTTAATGTTAATTGTCTTTTGAACAACTGAGCCTAGTTTCTGTGATACGTATAGTTTCACGCACTTAACCAGGTCTTCAGACATCTGTTAGGATAAAAGTTACTCGAGGATATGAATAAGTGTAGTTTAACAACGCAAATATGAAAAAAAACTATAGAGAAAAAAGCATGAGCCGTCATAGGACTATGTAATTTGAATTACAAGTCAGCGTAGAAATTAAAATTAAATTTAGAATAGAATTCAGAGTAAATATATCTGAGTGTCTGCACTGGGAAACAAGTTCAATTATAAGTAGACGGGATTACTGTGTGGTCGTTTCCTACATTTTTTTGCTAATTGAATAGGATGCTTCAGGGAACGACCTTTTGTGGTAAGCATCTTCTGTGCTGACAATTTTTGCACTCTTAAAACCCACAATGTGTGATCGTGTCCATGGACATGTTACGTGAATTTCGAGTGTTCTCGAAAATTCCTCGATCGATTTTGCTATAATAGAACCAATCGCAATTTTTACACTTGATTTTGCAAACGTCTTTGGGCCGTGGAAATAGTTTTTCAATTGTTTTCACAAGTTTGAATGGCGCACGAGTCTTTGCATTTTTGTCAGAAACACCTTCAATATAAAAGATAGTTAAACGGTTTTTTGGTTGATTCTGTGGTCGCGTGTTGGATGGCTCCGGATCTTGTGGAGTCTGCTGAGTTTCCCTCCTTGGTGAGTTAGGCTTTCTGCGCACTATACGCTTTTTTTTTTATAAGAACCAGTAAATTTTGCCGAGGTTCAGCGTTCTTAATTTTTTGGCCATTTCAGCCTCAATTTGTTCTTATTTCGAACTGTGAGCGGTTTTTAATGATGAAAAACAAAATAAAACAACAAAAACAAGGTATTGGAAAATGAAACGCCTTGCGCCATACATGTACTTGTATTTTTAGAGGTGAACTAACTTTATTGTTTGTTGAGCAGTCTTTACAGTGAATCTTTTTATGTTTTATGGTAAATTTTACTCAATTTTCTACCACAAATGAAAACTTTCCTAGTTATCAAGCCGCAGCCTGAGCTTGTCTTTAAATTGCGGCAAAATTGAGCCTCGTTGTTGTTATAAAGTTGTTCTTATAAAAAAAGCGTATATTTGATGAACAGTGCTGTGGTGGGTGTAATCAGCAAGTACTGAGGTCACGTATGCCTGCTCTTCACGCTGTTTACAAAAAGTCAAGTGTGAAAATTGATTGGATCAATTATAGCCAAACCGATTGAGCGTTAAGCAGATAATTTATTTGTGATTAAAACATATATACATGTAGATTTATGTACTAGTTTTCATAGCTTATTAATTTATTTTATTATAGTAATAATTTTGTATTATATTTTATTTTCACTTTCCCGTTTAACGAGCTGTGTTGCTCCTTGGTGATACATGGGTAAATAAATTCATGTAAAATATTTAGTCTCTTTAAGAAATATCAGAAAACAGCGATTTTCGCAATAAAGCACAAATAGACCGCGTTAACATTCACTGATTTTCTGTTGCGTATAAATTTTTTTATTTAAATCCAATTTAAAAGGGACGAAAATTTGATAATGTGCACTGACTCACTGAATTGGGTACGGGGTTTGCAAATAATTTTATTTGTAAAATATAAACGTGGCTAGAAACAACCCAGTTTTTTTTTCTCAGAGGATTAAGTTTATACTTCAAACATTCTAAAGCAGATAAATTAAATTTAACTAATGTCATTGCTTTTATCGAGGTATAATCACCCTGCACAGTTTCGAGGCATGGTATTCAATTGGCGACAAAAATGCAGGAAACTGCCACATAGCAATCCCATCTATTTACAATTGCCTTCAAAAGACAATGCAGGGGACAGCTCTTCAAAACATTAATATAAATACAGCGGGAAAAGAAACAAAACTCCGAAATTTTTGCTGCTGCGTTCGTGTTTGTAACAATATTTATCGCAACAACCCTGCCGATTTCAAGTTTTATTGTATTCCAAAGATACCGAGCTTCGTCAAAAGTATGTTGCATTTTTGAGGAATGAAACTTTAAAAATAAAATCATTGATGAATCGCGTCTGTGCCGATCACTGAGAATAAGGAGAAAAATTGTATGGGCCGTACGCATTTACCAACGCTTCTTCCCTGGTTTGTCTCTAAACTAAAGCTGAGAGAAAAAAGAAAAAAATTACAGAGATGCGATCAACCAGTTGAATGGAAGAGGAAAAGTAAAGGATGACGATGATGAAGCTATCAAATGAATCGGGAGCGCTCTGATTGTAACACAAGCGAGGAAGAGAACCGAAACATTGACGTAAAAAGCAATTCAAATACATAGACTGACTTAAATTTCGAACAATTGAATCAGCTGGAAAAACAAATTCAAGCTCCAAGACGTGAAGTACAAGATTGTAGAGACGAAAACAATAAACTGCGAGCTCAGTTTGACGAAGTAAAGCGAGAGAAATTAGAGTAAAGCGAGGAAATTAGAGTTTCAATTAAAGAACCATTATTTCGACATTGAAAAGTATCGAGACAGCGACAACAACATTGAATTCTTCCCGGGACCTAAAAGCTATTCAATGTTGTTAACTTGTGAATTAAAATAGAAAAAAAAAACATATTCGAACATATTCGTTAGGTCTTTAAAATACGCATTTATAAGCTCAAAAAGCATCGGAAAATACAACATAAAAGCTCCTTTACGAAACAGTATTACAACGCACTTTTGTCGAAGCTCAGCGAGTTTTACTGTTGTTGCCGTTTAGCGCCTCAACATAAGAGCCAACGCCGCAAAATTGTGCAGTTACATTCCTCTGTAAGACTTCGAAGCTTTCCTACTGAAATATCTTCCTCTGTTTGCAAAAAATCACTTTTATCCGTGGTAATCTGACATCCGTACGCCTCAAACATTGTACAGTTCAAAGATTCTGTCCCTAGTATCAATCCCAAGCGCCTTTGCGGTCCTAAATTCGTCCTAGTCCCAAACTCGTTTCTAAAGTGGCCAATTGTCATTGCATTTTTCAGGGTAGTCACCCTACATCGTTTTGTCTTTAGATGGTAATGACGTTATGATACGACCTTCAGATGGTGTTTTGATGGCGCTTAGAGAGTCTTTAGGGGTCTCGTGTTGTTGAAAAGCACAGTTTGAGAACGCGAACGTTGTCACCACAGAACACGCTTACCACAAAAGGTTGTTCCTTAAATTTGGCGAAAAAATACAAGAAACGAGCACATTTCATTTCCGTCTATTTACAATTGCCTTTGTTCAAAAGACAATGTGAAAACACTATAGATTCTTGTTCAGTTTTTAATCAGAGGATTTAGTTTGTAGTACAAGCATTTTCAAGCAGATGAATTAACTTTAACCATTGTCATTGCTTTTGTCGAGGTAATCAACCTACACAGTTTTGTTTTCAGATGATGTTCTGATGGCGCTTAGAGAGTCTTCGGGTCTCATGTCATTGAAAAGCACAGTTTGAGAAAACTTTCCTGAGATCAGTTTCAACATTTGAGAACGCGAAAATTGTCACCACAGAACAAGTTTACCACAAAAGACTGTTCCTTGAGGCATGGTACAATTCAATTGGCGACAAAAATGCAGGAAACAACCACATAGCAATCCCATCTGTTTACGATTACCTTTGTTCAAAAGACAATGCGAAATCATTATAGATTCTTGTTCAGAAGATTTAGCTCATACAAGCATTCTTAAGCAGATAGATTAAATTTAACTATTGTCATTGCATTTGTCGGGGTAATCACACACAATATTCAGACCAAGTGCAAGCCACACCAGACGCTGGCGTCAATATTCCGCAAACCGAAAGACAGGCCGCCCAAAGACAGAATTCCGGGAATAGTCTATAAAGTAAAATG